>WIWV01000159.1:24698-53850 GCA_014839625.1 Penicillium ucsense | reverse complement strand
GGCGCATCCGTTCACCCAATGTCCAGGGAATTACACTGTTGTCAACCAGTGGTGATATCGAGAAAACAGAGACCTTTCGATTCGACGCTTCCGTTTAACGATTCGTCGCCCTGCCACACGGCAGGGTCATCTCCAGCAAGATGGTACTCGAACAGCAAATGGTACGCTTCAACATACAGGAGCGTCGGCCCCAAGACTACGACATGGCCATCACGCCGCCGTCGGAGAATGAACTCGACTCGCACGACAAGATGATCAAACCGTCTCGCTTCGAGCCAGGCACCGTCCACACGCCGCCTAGTCCGAGCGACCCTCGTCCTGTTGTCGAACCCATGAGTCGCATCTATCGCTACACACCCACCCCGACTATCGTATTGAACGAGTCGCTGCAGATCCTGGAAGTGTCGGAGAGTTATCTCGCTTCAGCGAACCGTCGTCGCGAGGACTTGCTCGCCATGAGCATCTACGATGTATCCCCGCATTTGGTGTCCGCTCCCGACACAGCGTCCCTTAGTGGCGTGCTGGCCGCCGCCATCACAGCCCGTACCCCCCAGGTCCTGCAGGGCATCCCCGTCGCGAATTACCAGCCAGATTGCCCACTTCGGGTCACACCCATCTTCGAAAAAGACTCCTTGATCTATGTGCTGCTCGAGATGCATCCGAGTCGCATTTCTCAACCCAAACCCAAGATGACCGAGCAGCAATATCTGAATGAGACATACAAAGTGCTTGTGGACGCAGTGAAGGTTTGCGGTATTTTCATGCTCGACACCCAGGGTCGTGTCGTCACGTGGAATGAAGGTGCCGCGAGGCTCAATGGTTACACGGCAGATGAGATTCTCGGTCAACATTTCTCCATTTTTTACGGGGCCGATGACTGCGCAGCTCAAAAACCCGCCCGTGAGCTCGAGGTTTGTATGCAGACTGGCAAAGTGGAAGATGAGGGGTGGCGTTACCGTAAGGACGGGAGCCGCTTTTGGGCGAATGTGTTGATATCTCCAGTCTACCAGCAGGGTCGGCTGGTGGGCTTTGCCAAAGTCACACGCGACCTCACCGAACGCCGTAGCGCGGAAGCCAGACTCATTGAAGCCTTTGAAGAAACGTCCAAGATGAAGATGGAGTTCTTGGCAAACATGTCCCACGAATTACGCACGCCGATGAACGGGATGCTATTGGCCCTGACCACCTTGATGAAAACCCCTCTGACACGGGATCAGCAAGAATACGCCTCGATTTTGGAGGACTCCACCACGATGTTGTTGCAGGTAATCAACGATGTTCTGGACTATTCGAAGCTCTCGTCGGGCTCTTTTTCCTTGACAACTGATGTGTTGAACGTGCCGAGCATCGTCAATGCAGTCATTCGCAACTGTCAGCCCTCATTGAAACCCGGCGTCGTACTCGAGAGCGTGATTGCCCCCGGGTTCCCCGAAAACACCAAGGGTGACCCGTTGCGCTTCCGTCAGGTCCTGCAGAATTTGGTGGGGAATGCGGTCAAATTCACCGAGAAAGGGTATGTTCGCGTGAAGGCATCCTTCACAGTCCACAGCAGCGATCCCCAAGCGTACCTGATCTCTATCCAAGTGGAGGACAGTGGGATTGGCGTGCCGGAGACTGCCGCCAACACTCTCTTCACACCGTTTACCCGATTTGCCGACTCGGCGACTCGACGGTACCAAGGCACTGGGCTCGGTCTGTCGATTTGCAAGAGTCTTGCCGAGCTGATGGATGGCGCTGTGGGCTTCCACAACAATCCTGAGCGACCGGGCAGTGTGTTTTGGCTGACAGTGAAGATGGGCCGCGTAGAGCGACCCGTGGCACGCCTTTTCCGAAGCCTTCAATCTGCAGACGAGTCGCCCGTTGTGGATACCGGAGCATTGCTGCAGAAAGTCGCCGCACAAAAGCAGATTCTACTGGTTGAAGACAACAAAGTCAACCAGACCATCATGCTCAAGTTGCTCGGTACTCTCGGATTTCAGAAGGTGGAGGCCGCGTGGGACGGTGCAGAGGCTGTGAGGATGGTCAAGCAGAAGCCGCTGGCCTACCATGTCATTCTCATGGACATCAGTATGCCTGTGATGGATGGTCTGACTGCGACGGAACAGATCCGGGGATTGAAGGTCAAAGTGCCCATTATCGCACTGACCGGGCATGCTTTGAAAGGAGACGCGGAGAACTACCTGTCCAAGGGGATGGACGATTACATTGCCAAACCGCTCCATCGCCAGCAAATCATCGATGTGCTGTGGAAATGGTGCGGGTCGGACAGTCGCGGCAGTTGATACGCGCTCCTCCTTCCCCGATGAACTCGAAATTTCCAATCTTGTTTGGTCTGCCAACCCTGTCATTATCACCGAATCTGGTCCGGAAAATCACATCCGTGCTACGTTCTCGATGATGCCTCTGCTTTCCATGGTGTCCTCTGACCCATTGCGAGCACGAGGGCGATTGTGCCGCTGCACTGAGCCGACTTGGACCCGACGTCCCTGCCCTGCTTGACTTTCAGGTGTGCAAGGTCGCGTGCATCCCCCTTGCGCACTCTCGCTCGCCGACAGACGCGCGCGCGTCTCAACCACATAGCTGGTGATGAGCGCTGAGCCGAGCGAGCTTCGTTCTGAACTAGAGGACACTAGCTGGACTGGAAAGCTGGCCCCGCCGTGTTCGGGACACCAAACGAGGGTCTCACGACTCAAGTTAACACGTGCCGGAACGAGAAGAAGCATGCCTTATTCCACTGCCGGAGAGTGTCCTCTTTGGCAAGTTTTTGGGGGGACTATCGCTTTGAACGAAATTCGGCCATTTGGATCAATTCGTCTACCACTCCCGCCAGATCATGCCACGTGCTGAGTGCCAAGTGAAAGTAGACGGAGACTGACTCGTTCAGGTATGCCCCGCGGGCTTCTCCTATGGCTCCCTTGACGATGTATCCGAGTCGGCTTCGAGGGGCGTCGCCTCTCCAGCGTGGAGAAGAAGCCGATCGATCAAGACTTCCGATGGAGTGTACCTTCCGCCCTAGTCACGAATGAACAAAACTACTATATCCCTTCAGCTCCCAGCTCTGCCTCGATTGTTTTGCATAGACCATCTTCGTAGTACTTATGCACTAGCTGTAGACGATGAGAGCACTCCGGTAAAATGTAGCCCCTTGGATTTCCGCTGACTACCCGGTCCAAGTGGCCTCTCACATTGATCGCTTTTTATGCTTGATGTGAGGATCTGGATCCGTACCTGGCGGATGGGTGCCAGGGTCTGGTTCCACAGGTACACTCCCGTTGGGTGAAGTGGACACTTGATGAACCACAGAGCATCCACTCGGTAGTTACCCAACTCGGACCCTAGTGACCCTAAATTACTATGTGCCATGCAAGTACGGGATGCCAGGCTTCTGGCGGCCAACTCTTGTCTCCAGAGCGGGCGACCGTCAATCTCTCGTTCTCGTACATGCATGCGTATTGGCCGGTTCCTCTCTCGTGTCTGTCTTTGACCTCGTTGGTCTTGTGTTTCCAAGGCAGTTCTCGAATCGAACATGACCAAGTTCGCAGCCGGTTGGCGGCAGGAATAAAGTAATGAACCGGGCCCAGTGGTGGTGGCAGAATTGACCCCAATGCTATACCCGTCTTCTTGACATTTCCCCACCTTTCTTCACCGAACGTACCGTATTTCAACCATCGGGAGACGGGAAAACCCTATTGTCTTGATCATCATCAGTGTCCCTGATCATCACTCTCGTCACACAAGATGCCGGTTCAACTACTACCAAAGCGCAAACTCAAATGTGCCCAGGTTGTGGATGGTCCAGTCCCAGAGGACATTCATCGAGACGAGTCAAATTTCACAGATCTGACAAGTACCTCGTGAAGTCCCAAGCGATGCTTGACCCATGAGAGCCTTGGCTGCATATTGACAGACCTGCGGATGAAAGGATTCATTGGCGTGCATCATGGCAGGTCGGCTTGGCACGTTCTATCAAGAGATTCCATGATTATAATGCAAACTCTCAGGGTGGTCGAGCTCACGATACCCCGCCGAATGGTGTGCAGATAGACACACTTCTCCCAATGAGGAAGGTGTGTCCTTCTCCTTCTCCTCCTTCAGGACAACCAAGGCGCACTCATGATTCCTGTCCATCGATCTAGCCCCCAATTCTCTGCGCGGACATGACCTCTGAAGATCGAAGGGGCTGCCGATACACATACCTTGTCTTATCAGCTCGCTTAACACCCCTCTGCCTGATCGTTTATCTCGAGGCCCAAGCATCACGGATCGGCAAGAAGAATTGCTTAGCTAGGGAGGTCATCGCTCGGCGGCATCGTAGCCAATGCACCTGTTTCTTTCCCCCTCACGCGCGAGAGTGCAATCTGCTCCGTCTCAACTCCGCCCGCCACGCCGATCGTGGTTGCACTCGCTCGTCTGTAAATGAGCAGAATCCTGTCGAACGCTGCTGTCTAGCGTCACGCTAGCTATCTGCTTGGGGATTCTGGCTGCACGGCTGAACAATGCCAGTTCAAAAAATTGAGTGTTCGAGAACCCCAGAGTGCCGGTAGCTGCCGGACCCTGGATCCTCCCTCCCCCTCCTTTGCACGATAAGCACTGAATTGTTGCGAAAGCACCGACCGAATCGTAGCCTGGAATAACGAACCGGGGTCTTGTCACGAGGGGAAGGGGGGATGATGTGCGACGGAGCTCCGGTCGAAGACCAGCCGATATATAAACATAATATTCACCGAAGGAATGCAAATGATTCTTCGATACTAGGCGAATAGGCTTGCTTGCAATTGTTGCAGGTCATTCACCGGGGTGGTCTCTCTACAGTAGACCTATTCCATTCATCAAGCTCCAGTCCGAGCTTGCCTTCCAGTTCGGCAACCCAAGAAGACACCTGGTAACCTACCAGACTCACGGAAGTCTTTGGAATGATGGTCAAATCGTCGACATTGCTGCTCTTAGGAGCAGCAATGGCCGTCATGGCCATGCCCGTAACTCACGAGTACGAGGTCCATGAGCGCCGTCATCTGGTGCCCGAGTCTTGGACCAGCAGCAAGAAACTCGACGGCTCGATGATACTGCCGGTCCGAATTGGATTGACCCAGTCCAACCTGGACCGTGGCCATGATCTTCTGATGAAGATGTCTGTCGCCTCATCGAAACACCACTGTCCCGAGTTCCGAGCTGACGGTCATCCCTCTTTTCCAGGTCCTCTCCGTCGTCTAGCAGCTACGGCAAATACATGACCGAGGCCGAGGTCCATGACTTTTTCGCGCCTGGGGCCAAAGCCGTTGGGGACGTACGGGCTTGGCTCGAGTCCTCTGGAATCTCTGCAGACCGCATCAGTCACTCGGTGAATAAACAATGGCTGCAGTTTGACGCGAGTACCGAGGAGCTCGAGAAGCTTCTGCGCACCGAGTATCATCTCTACGACAACCCCCAGACCGGTCGATCTCATATTGCCTGCCGCGAGTCAGTGATATCGCCAATGATAAGCACTCGAGCTGTTGAGTAGAGAATCCAGAACTGACGTCAAGCATCCATCCAGATACCTTGTCCCTCGCTCTGTCCGGGAGCATATCGACTTCATCACTCCGGGGATTTCACCCCGAGAGGTGACCGGAGTCACCCCCATCAACAAAGAGAAGCTCAAAAAGCGTCGCATTCAAGGCTCCCCAATCGAAGTTCAGCCTGTTGAAGCGGGGTTGATGGATAAATATCGAGGGAAGCAGACACCGCCAGAGGCGTGCGACACTGCTGTGACTCCAGAGTGTATCAGACGTAAGTGATATCTGTTGGATAAAGCAATCGGTTGAGCGGACTCACTCACCCATGTTTTCCCGATAGAGATGTACAACATCCCCAAGGGACATTCGGCAACTCCTGGCAACGAATTGGCCATCTTTGAGGACTTAGGGGATGTTTATGCTCAAGAGGATCTGAATCTGTTCTTCAGTACCTTTGCACCGTATGCTTCTCTCCCCCTTTCGATTCCAGAAGTGCGACTCGCTCAGAGACTGACCTACGTATGCTGGTTTCAAGGGAGATCCCCGTTGGAACGCATCCCAAGCTTGACTCGGTCGACGGTGGTGTAGCCCCCACGACCCCTGCAAATGCCGGCGCCGAGTCCGACCTGGATTTCCAAATCTCGTACCCGATCATCTGGCCGCAAAACTCCATTCTGTTCCAAACGGATGATATGGTCTACGAGAACAATTATACGTATGACGGCTTTCTCAACACCCTTCTCGACTCCATCGACGGCTCCTACTGCAGTCAGGTCTCTCCGCTGGACCCTCCATACCCTGATCCCAACCCCGGTGGCTACAAGGGCTCGCTGGAGTGCGGTATCTATAAGAGACCGAACGTCCTTTCCATCTCCTACGGTGGAGCGGAGGCGGATCTGCCCATTGCTTATCAGCGACGCCAATGTAATGAGTTCTTGAAGCTTGGCCTGCAGGGCATGTCAGTGGTCGTCTCGTCCGGCGACTCAGGCGTTGAAGGTCGGGGTGGTGATCCGACTCCCAACAACTGTCTCGGCGACAGCGGCAAGATCTTCGCACCCCAATTCCCTGCCACCTGCCCGTATATCACGACCGTGGGAGCCACGGTGATCCCCAAGGGAGCCACGGCTCAATCACACAACGAGGTGGCCGTGTCGCGATTCCCGTCCGGCGGTGGCTTCAGCAACATCTACGCACGCGCCTCGTACCAGGCCCTGGCGGTCGCAGAGTACTTTGCCAAGGCAGACCCGGGCTACCCGTACTACGAAACCGTCAACAACAGGAGCTTCGGTGCCCACGGAGGCATTTACAATCGCATTGGCCGTGGGTACCCGGACGTGTCGGCCATTGGCGATAACGTGGTCATCTACAACCAGGAAAAGGCCGTCTTGATCGGTGGCACCTCGGCGTCGGCCCCTGTTTTCGCGGCGATCCTGACCCGCATCAACGAGGAGCGTCTGGCCGCTGGAAGGCCGCCGGTGGGATTCGTCAACCCGGTGCTGTATGCCCATCCAGAGGCCTTTTATGATGTGACTCAGGGCACCAATCCGGGCTGTGGAACGAGTGGATTTAGTGCCGCCAAGGGCTGGGATCCGTTGACGGGTCTGGGGACCCCTAATTATCCGGCTTTGTTGAAGGTGTTTATGGGATATGGTTGGTAAGTCTGATATACAAGGAGAGCTGAGTGGAGTGAGTATGGCCAATGTATGTAGTATGACCTGCAGATGCTAGGGAAATGAGGTGGATGACTATTGATGAAACTTTCTCCATTCTAAAACAGGCACATGGAAGCGACAGTCGATTGATCACTTCCAATCGACATAGTAACCTGGACCAACTATCAATTCAACTGGAAGAGGCTACTGGTAGTATAGATATGAGGGACAGGGAGTACTCACTGACTCAGTAGTATTATCTAGTAATCTACTACTAGCCTACAGTAGCCATGTAGGTAGGTTGAATATCAAACAGAGTAGTTACGTTCGTAGTAACTAGTAGTTAGTAGTAGTAATAGTAGCAGTAGTAATAGTAGTAGTAGTAATAGTAGTAGTAGTAATAGTAGTAGTAGTAATAGTAGTAGTAGTAGCAGCTCCAAACGCGCCATCGTCGTATTCGTTCAGATGATGAATCCCAACCGGGGCAAAAACTCCCCCGATGGGTGCTGAGTGCTGACATCACCGATCTCCTGCCACCCATTCCGGCACGAGTGGAGCACCGTCCGCGCCGACACGTTTGGACAATTGGTGGGATGGAATGGGCAGACTACTAGAAGGAGTTACGAAACTTAGAACATACCTGCTGTGAGTTAGGAGCAGGCGAGGCCTTTGCAGTGTGAATCCACCGGACGGAGCTCTTTGCTCCATCGCGGCCGGGGCCCACGCAGTGATCCGGTCGGGGGGCTCGAATCGGTTTGGACCTCTGACTACGTTGACGATGGGGAATTCAGAGAGAAGGTCCAGCCGCAGAGTCAATGGCACATGGTCATACAACCCCAGTATTGACATTTTCTCTTTTCGGGACCATGCAAAACGTTGGTCAAATGTAGCAAGAAGTTAACGAACTACCTTAATCTACATTCAGAAGTGGGCCATGACATAATCAAGATGGTGGGGTATCTTATCTTCCCCACCAAACTCGGAGTCTCTGATGCCGAAAAAGCACCCGACAAAGCGTGTGAGCTCCACATGAGGGGAAATGCTGTCATTGTAGTCCCTCACAGAAACTCATCCCAAAACCGCTTGTTGATGACAACGCTGGGTCAAATCATGGCTCGTCCAGAGTGCTGGAGTGCTGGAGTGCTGGAGTGGGGGGGCAATTCGCCCTGCAACGAAGTCAATTGCCTCTTTTGCTTGGAACTCGAGGCCCCGAGCCCATTGCACCGTCGTCTGTAACCTCGTCTCACTTGGTATTAAACTGTCCAGGTCGCCGCCCACTTATTCGGTTCTGCAAATGTTCAAACCATCATTCCTCCGCCCTGCGACGAAGTTAACGTCTATTCCCAAATTCTCCGTTTCTCCTTCCATTGTCCCCCCCATCTCCGCACGCTTCCTCCACTCCAAAATCATGTCTCTCGGAAAGAAGGTCACGTTGAACACTGGGGCTCCGATCCCGTGAGTAGTCGTACACTTGATCTCTGCTCTTTGCTCATGCTCGCTGAGCTTATGAACTCAACGCGAAACTAAATCAATTCTTCTGCCCAGTCAATTGGGCTTTGGCACTTGGCAATCTGCCCCCGGTGAAGTCGGCAATGCAGTCTACGAGGCTCTCAAGGCCGGTTATCGTCATTTGGTAAGCTCTTCCCACTGTGGCAACAAAGACCTCCTGCTAGCCTAGCCTTCCATAGACAGCCTTGATAGGTACAGCATTCCATGAGAACCTGTCACTAAAATATTTCACAGGATCTGGCTACCATGTACGAACGCCACCCCCCGTCCTTATTACAAGACCAAGATGCTCCCGCCTGGAGCAACACTCCCATTCGCGGGTTCGCGGGTAGTCAGCGACCACGCGCGCGCTTTGAATCGAGGCTAACTTGGTGTTGTGTGTGGTGTTGCAGCTACCAAAACCAGCGCGAAGTTGCAACCGGAATCAAGCGCGCTTTCAAGGAGATTCCCGGCCTGAAGCGCGAGGATCTCTTCATTGTGAGTTACTGTCCACGCGCGAATCGGACCAGTGATTAGGTTATAATTGGCTTCGTCGTCATGAGGACTCTTCGAACGCTGACTGGTGCATCTTGAAATGTTAGACTTCCAAGTTGTGGAACAGGTACGTACAGCTCCCTTCTTCGCCTTGCTCGGAAACCTCAAAATCCCTCGGAACGCACTTCATTGCTAACACGACTTAGCCAACACCGACCGGAAATTGTCGAGGCATCACTCGATGCATGCCTTGCCGAGCTGGAGCTTGATTACTTGGATGTACGTACCGAGTCAATATGTGACCATTGGAGGGTCGAAACCAGGACTAACAACATTCAAGCTCTACCTGGTGCACTGGCCCGTCGCATTCAAGCAGGGTAATGAATATTTCCCCCGCGTGGAGGGCAGCACCGTCGAAGGCGGCGATGTCGTCATTGACAATGAAGTTTCCATTGTCGATACCTGGAAGGGTAAGCACATGTTTTCCAACTAAGGGCGAGATGAGGAAAACTTTCCCAACCCAAGTTAATTTCACGCTAATGGGGATTCCTGCAGCAATGACAAAGCTTCCCAAGAGCAAGGCTCGCGCCGTGGGTGTCTCCAACCACACCATTGAACACCTCGAGGCGATCATCCAAGGCACCGGCGTGGTGCCCGCTGCCAATCAAATTGAACGTCACCCCGTCCTCCAGAGCAAGGACTTGGTCGAATACTGCCAGAAGAAGGGCATTCACATCACTGCCTATTCTGTACGCTGACTGATACCCTCACCCTGAAATCGAAATTCGCTCCGATCATACAGTCTAATCGATCCTTCTAAACAGGCCTTTGGAAACAACAATGTCGGAGTGCCTCTGCTCATCACCCGCCCCGAGATCAAGGAAGTTGCCGAGGCTGTCGCCAAGCGAACTGGCCAGGAGGTGACTGGCGCTCATGTCATCCTCGCCTGGTCGCAGATTGGCGGTCACAGCGTGATTCCCAAGTCCGTCACCCCGTCGCGCATTCGCGACAATTTCAAGGAGATTGAGCTCACGTCCGAAGAGGCCGAGAAAGTCAGTGCCCTGGGCAAGGACCGGAAGCGTTACAACCTTCCCTTCCCCAACTGTAAGTCTTCCTCGGTCCTTCGATCCTTTCTCGACGCGGTGAGACTGACTTTTCTCAATAGACAAGCCTCGCTGGAACATCAACATCTTCGGCGAGCCCGAGGAGGCGCCTGCTACCTACAAGGTCAAGCTGTGAACGTGTGACTGGACCTGTAATATACACGTAAATTATTCCGGTATTCATTCAGTTCGAGTATACACTGATACAGAGAATATAATGGATTATTGACAGGATGCCATGAACAAAAGACTCTATCCCAACAACTGCTTCCAAGTCCGCCAGTCAGAGCGGCCCGAGCATGAGGCCTTTTGCACCGATCGAAGCATTCTCTCGCCCTTAGGAACGAACATGGTGAAGGCTACATGGGCCTCTATCTACTTCAATTCATAGATGCTATTGAACCTTGCCAAGCCAGGCCGACCTAATACCCTGACAGTGGGACCTCGTAATATTCTCGACCAGGTACCTATTAGGTACCTGACACTGGCAATGTCAGAAAAACTGCATGTCCGTGTCAATTTAAATGGATGAGTTTCAACGTAACATTGCTGAGAATGCCAGTATCGCTGAGGTGAGAATCGACCTGGAATGCCCTGCAGTGCAATGGAGAATGTTTCCTTCGAAGTTACTTAGAACAACTGGACGCTATCGAAGAATAAACAATCATATGAGTCTATTCGTGTTCAACATTGGAGCCGCTCATAAGGAAATCAAAAATTATGTTGCATGAGAATCGAATCGAGGAATTAAATAAAAAGAAAGAGAAACAAACAAAGAGAATGAGCAGCAAAATCGGCGCATGGTCACAAAATAGGTTGCAGGTCGCAAATTGACAAGTGAAGGAAGGAGAACTCGAAAGAAAAAAAAGCCACATGAGGAGACGAATACCTTGTTGCTCTAGACTGTTCATTGTCGATCAATTAAGACCCAGGATCAATGGAAGAATGGCGGCATTGCAAATCTGGATTGCAAGAGGTCCAATGGCAATCGAAGCCGTCGAGTACTCTCCTGGCTTGATCTGCCAGCCCCATGGAGTAGCGAGAGCCATGACAATCATCGCTGAAATTGACAACCATCGATTAGTAGTTTCTCTGGCGTAGAAAAAGAAGAGCAGAAGCGGAAAGGGACTGTACCAGCTGCCAGGAACAAGCAAATGGCCCAAGTATACTTGAACTGCTTGACCATTTTATCAAGGCCAATGAAGAAACCCGACGGACCAGGCTCCTTGGCAGTAGATGCCCACTCAATGTTGATGCTGAACGCATGACAGAGAATGGCCTTTGCACAGTTCAAGGAAATGCCACCGAAGAAGACAACAAGGAATGGGAGCCACAAAGCCGATTTCAAAAGGGCTTTCCAAAACACCATCTCTTTCAGTTGGTGTCGAGCCATGCTAAACGCGACCGAGGCGACTCCGTTGAAAACCACCACCAGGGAGATCCAGATTCCCCACGACCGCAAGTAGATATGATCAATCTCGGAGTTGAAGAGACCGACGAGAACATAATTGACGACCGACAGGAACATGCCAGAAGCAATTGCATAGTCTGTTGACATTAGCAGAGGAAATGGCCACTGAGCAAGTAGAGACTCACAGGTGAAAATATATGCAATGATTGTCACTTTGCTGGTTACGGGCATGTTGCTCCACAAGAAGCGGAGGAAGAGTCTAGTCACTGGGCCCTTATAAGGCCATTGGTAACTAGCAACTTGGTCAGCATCGAGACTTTAAGGCCGTTGGGCTGGCACAGCTCATCACTCACAATGGGTTAAAGACCAGCTCGTTACACCCGTAGGCGTACTTCTCCCATCGTGTCAGCTCATCGTACAGCGTAAGAGACACGCCTTCTTTAAAACCCCCATTGTGGTAGGTAGCCAACCGGACAGTCATGCCCTGCATCTGCAAGCGCAGACTTATGTCGAAATCCTCCGACACATGCGCGTCCGACCACCATTTAGTCTGTCCATCCACAGGGTCTACGAATTGAATGCTCTGCAGGGCCTTCCACCGGAGAAAGGCGTTGTGACCAACGAAAGGTGACACATCGCCGGACCCGACACCGTATTTGATGGCGGTGTAAACCACATCAGTGAAGTAGGTAACTTGAGAAAGCCGGTCAGCCAGCGTGCCCTATCGGTGTATGTGCTTGGGATCGAGGATTTTCAACTGACTTCCGTTCTCAAACATGTTGTGCACCACTTGCATAACGCCAGACCCGTGTTGGACGATCGCAACTTCGGGACTCTCATGCATCTCCAATGCACCATAGAGAAGACAGTCAACTGGAACCCGAGTATCGCAGTCGATACTATGGATGAACAATGGTTAGCTTTCTTGTTGTTATATAGATGAGACGCCACGTACATGAGAATAATTTCCCCAATACGAATGTTTCCCTCGGCCCCTATCTCGTGTCAGTGGTTTTTCATCAAGGCAAAATATAAATTTCCTATGACACTCACAGGTGCGACCTTCATCCTCGGCAAGCATATTTGCAAGGGCTTGCTGGTAGATCCGGTCGTCATCTTCGACCGTCAGGTCCGCATTGGAGCATCCACGCTGCTGACACTCCAAGTCGGTGAGCCGCATCACCTCATCTTCTACTCTATTGGAGAAAGCTAGTCCATAATTCATGTTGCTGGCTTTCTTGAATTTTCCCTTTCGCTCGAACCCGATTCTGTTCGCAATGGCCTGAGGGCTGTTCGAGGCTTCTTCAGTCTCGGGTTCGGCCCTTGCTTCGGGCGACTTTGACTTTCGGAACCATCCAAACCCACGTTTCTTTTGAGAGGAAGTCTTTCTGTTCGGAAGACGCGCGGTATAGCCGATGCCGTTCTCACGATAGTATTGCTTGCGTGCTTCCGCCAACTCAGGCTGAATGCACTGCATACCGTCGTCATTAATGAAAACGGAAGCAGTACCGCCTTGCTCCTCGTAGTACTGGACGGCGGCTAAGACACTCATCATGGTGGGAACAATGACGCTAACTAAAATCAGTGACGCTGATCAACAGACAACCAAGGAGGAGACGTCCGTACCCCTTCAATCCCTCCTTATAGACGGGCATTTGTATAGTGATGTGAGGCAGCTCGTAGTCGCGGTGGAGCCTCGGGTTGGGCTTAATCGCTGCTTTGATCTTAGCATTTTTCGAGTGTTGGTGAGGGAGCAAAACAAACCAGAGTGAAATTTGGAGTTTTTAAGGCAGAAACTCGCAGGCAAGAACAGCTGGAAGGCGCTGGTGACAAGGACGATGAAAAAGAACTGGTATCGGTCAATCGACAGCATAGGAAGTCAATTGGGTTATTACTGACCAAGGAGAAAAGTGCGAGAGGCGGAATGGTCACCACCTGTGATATATCAGCATGTTTCGAGCAAATCTCATCTCTGAGAGTAAATGAACTCACCAATGCAAAACGAATGAAGCTTCCATCCCAGGCAAATTCATTGACCAACTGAATGTACCGTTAGCGGAGATTTGCAAACGAAGAACGAGAAAGTTCGCCGATCTAGTACTCACGCGAGAGACACCCAGTGACTGGGTCAGAATAACCAACATGATAGCAAGACTAATCTTCACAGCGTGAATTCGATGAGCTGGTCTCGGCGCCACCTTTCCCTCTAGATCTAGTTGAGCGTCATCCTCTGCGGTGCCCTCTTCCAGTGCAACAGCTTTGCTGTAGATCTCATGCTTCTCGTCAAGGGCTCCGCGGACTTGGAAGTCTTCCAGTTTAGGCTTGATCGAGATCTGCGTTGCTGTGGGCAGGTCAACATCCGTATCGAAAGGTGATGATCGTCCCGAAGCGCGTGGAGTTGTCGCAGTAGAGATTCGCGGGCTCTAATAGACAAGCCGAGCATCAGCACCCGATCTTCGATGGTCAACTCGCAGAGCTCCAGACGTTACCTTTTTGCCCAGTTGTCGCTCGACATCGTGCGCCACGTGCAAGATGCTACCCGCATTGTGAGACCACACTAGGACGAGCCTCTCCTGTACCACAATACAGGCACGCGCGTAGTGTACTAGATCGGCGCCCACGTCACTGAGACTGAAGACAACCGGTATGCGGGCACTGGTACTCTCCACGACAAGACTCTTCTGTCCAGGCACTATGGAGTCAATGACAGTGGATGTGAAGCGAGAGGCCATGGCAATGGCTGCAGTCTCGCCAAGTCGAGTGATTGCATCTGCCAACGACGGGTTCACATTATATGGGACGAAGGTGTAGTCATTGTCTGCCTGGCGCACAGAAATGCACGTTGACGCCCAGCTGTTTCGGCCATCTTCCTCATCAATCTCATCGAACCAGCCAAGCAAAGTGGCTCGCCGAGCGAGATATCTTGCGATCTAACCGGGTTGTCAGATTTCACCACTCGTTGTTCTTCTTTTTCTTTTATTCCTTTGTGATTGATCCCTGTTTCTAGTCGAAAGAAATGGGCACTTACAGAGCTCGGATCCTCCGCTTCACCTGACTCTGATATAGACGGAGATACCAATGACTGAGCAATCGAAGGAGGATTGCGTCGTGACCGATAGTTGCTTTCTGGCCGAATATTCGGCGAGAGAACCCGACCTATCTCCGCCTGATCAAGACGGGGAGTCGACGATCTCGATGGCAACGAGCCCAATTCCTGAGAGTCTTCTGTGCGGCGCCCACACTCATCCATTTTGACCGGTCTGTCGTTGCAGTGGTGATCTATGGTTGCCCACGAGAATGCTGCTAGAGGTGCCTTCCAAGGGCAGGGATCGTTTTAACGAGCACCGCGTCGCTTCACGGTCGACGTAAGGATCGAAGAAAAGAGAGCTTAGAAGGTATTGAAATCCCGATCGCCACGTTGCTTCGCTGCCCCGACCTGGCTTGCTGAAAGCGATAAGAGACTCCAGGAACTTACCAAGGGGGGAAAACATGGAATGATGGACCGGATTTCAATGCCGATGGTCAGAGTTACCGAGCACGGCTATCGCCGACGCATGTAGTGTAGAACGTGGGCACTGCCAGCGATTGTGAGATCAAGACAGGTGCAAGACGACGCGAGCAAAGCAATGATTGTCCTTGCGTGTCAGCCGTTCACACAGGATATCTAGATCGATCCCCGAATACATCCTGCGGCTACCAGCTGAAGCAAGAGCTAAACCTTGTTGTCTCAATGCGATATCCAATACTGTGTGGATCCAGCTCGTAGGCCATGGCATTATTGGTCCTCATGGAGTGGGATAAGTCTGGAACACCGATATTTACCGGCAGCACTGGGCTCGCGCATTTCCCAGCTGCAGTCCCTTTCCTGCGTTGTGCCTCCGCTCGAAGTCCAGACTATTCAGCTCTCGCGAAGGTCTTGTGAAGCCCCCGCGTAGTCCATCGGCATCAGTAAGTCTCAGAGTCGCCCGAACCCGTAGCCAGACCGAATGATTAGGGCTCTGGGGCTGGCGATGGGATTGGGCCGTCAGGGTCATCGCGCTGGCATTTCAGCCACGGCAATTATTGGCGACGCTAAAGCTTCAGACAGAAGATGTGGTGATAAAGCGAACGCCCTAGGAGCCTGGTCTTCTCCATTGGATCAACCAGCAAGGCCCCCGTGCGGTCCTTCAGGCACGCTCGGCGAGTCCGGGCGGGTGGAGAAGGGGCAACAAAGTGTCAATAGACTCAACCAGTTCACAGGAACCCAAGAGGGCCAAGACCCAGGGATCCGGTGGGCGCCTCCTCGTGCTTCAGCTCATTGGCAAAGAGTAAGAGTTGCATATCGGTCGATCGTCAGAGGAAGTTCGGTCGCTTAGGCTAGCCATGCTTGTGTTCGGTGGGGGTCACTGTGTCGAACGGTCTTATCGTGCGAGTCATGTAGCGTGTTGACGGTTAAAGTTATTGATGTGGACCGTGCGCTGTCAGATTCTGGTGCTTTGCTCTGGTTCGTGTCCGGGAAGGCCCGAGGAGTCTTCATACCCGCCCACGTTGCGCCTGCCCGATTCGCTACGCCCGTGGACGGGTAATTGAACCGGTGGGCTGTGAGCGGTCCAGCCCTTGGATTTGCAGTTTAGCCTTGGTTTCCCATCCTTGATTGATTGCAGCCGGCTTGGCGGAGCGTTGGCTGCAAGTTGACGCTCACCAGTGTATCACTGTATCACTGTATCACTGTATACCTAGTGTATAGCGTGTTCACTACATGTATACACTTACAGCGTCTACAGTTTATTCACAACCAACTCTGATTGATCATTTCCTGCGTGACTCATACCCCCGCACACGAGTCCGCACTCGTGCAAGAGGGCGATGGTGCTCGAATTGAACAAGTCGTCCAGGGGGCTACTTACATGAGCCTCTCGAGCAACACCGTGCGGCCAGGGCTGGCGAGAGTACATTCATCAAGTTTCCGTGAAGTGTAGGTAGCAGAGCTGGAGATAGTAGCGCTCAGCCCAGGGGACCAGGTATCTAGACAGGCTCAAAATAGTACATATCGGCTATGGATACCTAGGAAGGTATCGCAGCGAAGTTGAGCCCATGACTGGGTAATGTCGTGGATGGACCTCGAAGTACTATAAGCAAAGTCCTGCATTCTCTTTTCGGGTCGCAGTACTTCGTATCGACATGATTTATTGAACTTAAATGGAAATGGGAAGATTCTGATCCCAACCAGGGACTACCTAAGGTTTGAGACCCCAGAACGACAGTCATCAACGAACGCGGTGGCTGATGCAGGAAGAGGCTCCGAAACATCAGTATTCATTGGGAATTGGAATCGGCAGCCTAGATCGTCTCTTTCAACTAGCAAGGCTTTACTCGCCTTCGAGCTAACAACCTTAGGCGGCCGGTCGAACCTCTCTCCAGCCAGCCACTCTGCCCTAATTCCCTGAACATTGATTTTCTTCAACCACCAGGAGGGCAATACTGGTGATAATGGACAACGCGGAATTAATGATTATATTGATATCTTGACCATGTAATAGAAACCCTACTATCCACTAGCCTAGTATCCAGTCAGAATGCCCCCAAACCGAGACCATCTCGCCAGGGTGCTGTTGACCAGGGTCAGCCGTGGCGCAAGACGCGGAAAGTCTAGACTCTAGATCACCCCGGCGTCAAACCCTGCAAGTCTCCAAGTCCGGAATACTAGATAGACTAGTTAATTCCCAATTGAGAATGGTTGAGTCTGCGTTTTATGTATCAATTAACACATTATAATACTACTCAATGCTGTTTTGCTTCTCAGGGTGATCGGTCCCCTGGAGAACGCAGCCAATGGGGGAAAAATGCAAAACACAAAAAATAGGTAGACCCTGTGAGACCTTCGAACAAGTCATGACCCATCTTCACCCGCAACGACCGAGCTGCCACATTTTGACCGACTTGACAATCATACCACGTTCTTCCGGGGTGCCCCACGAAGGTAACCATGCGTTCTGAGCCAAGTAGAACTCTTTCATCGCGCTGGAACTGGCATCCACCCAAGGCTTCCCACCGAGATTATCACTAATCGTAGTCCTCGCATCAGCGGCCAGTTTGACAACGGCTTCCAAGGCAAATAAGATTCCAACTTACGGGAAATAGTTGTTTGTTCCACCAACGGCAACATTGAGGATCAGGTAGAATTCTTGGTCGAACGGAGTATTCTTGCGAGTGCTACCACTCCACGGGTTGCTGGGGACTGTCTTGTTGACCGTACTTCCGGCAAAGCCACCGTAGGTCCACATGTCCACGTTCTTAGTGAAGTCAAAGTAGAGCACTTGCTGATAAATGGAAAATTTGGTCAATAATCGTTTCTTGTCACGATAACGGAAGCTGGACACATACTCGGAGCCGACCATCCAACCAAGTGAAGAGATAGTCCTCAGTCCATTCGAGACCGTACGTGTGATAACCTTCACCATACTTGGTTCGCTGGGCGCCCCAATCGGATGTACTTTTCAAGTAAGCGTCGTTGAGATAGGTCGTTCCCCAGTGCAGGGTCGAAGTCACAATATTGTTGCCAAGTGAATAGGTCTGTGCGTCGTTTCCTCGCGACTCAACGATATCGATCTCTCCACTTTTGGGCCATTCGCCGTAGACCGAGTCTTCAGGCATCATCCTGCCAAACGACTTGTCAGTATCGTTCGGGAATTGTCCCTCAACCGGTTCCATAGACAGAGGCTAAGCGCTTACCAGATCGCAGGCCATAGCCAATCCCCCTTGGCCAATTTGGCAACCACTTCGACTCGACCATACTTGATAGTCTTCTTTCCCTTTGTGGTGAGACGGGCCGAGCGAACCGGGGGGAGAATCTGTCCGGAGGTTGTATTGCTGTACACTTCGCATGGACTCCAATCGGCCAGTGTAGACGTACGCTGCACGGAATATGTGCAAGTTCCGTCAGCGGTGAGATTCAGCCAGGTGTTGTTCAGAAGTTGTGCTTCTGTGTAGTGCGTGTCATCAAGAGTGAGTGTGGGGACAATGTGAAGTCCTTCGGCGTCAACGTAGGAATTTCTCGGGTCTGTTGTGGTCCAGTCGAAGGAACCGGTTCTTGACGGGGAGAATAATCAGTGCAGGTCACCACATCAGGAGCGTGTTGCGAAGCCATACCCAAACCCATTCAGCTGCACCTCATGATTCCAGATCTTGGTGTCAAGTGTGGCAAAATCTTCATCCAGGACCATACACCACTTATGGAAGGGGAAATCCGAATCAGCAACCGTGCAGTTTACGAAGAGGCATCATCCATGTGCTGACTGAAACTCACCTCGTGTTTGGGAACTTCCGCGTAGGCCGACCAACAAATGTAGCCGGAGATGGCTTCATTCCACCGTTAGTATTCTGATACCGCGACGCCTAGGTTCAGATCTGGTGTTTACCTAGTGCAATTCCAACACACGTGTAGAATATGATGCTATCCCAATTCCATTGCCTTTTCTTCTCAAGGAGCCAAGGCTTTTCAAATTCTCCAATTAGTCGAGAGCTTTTGAACCGGCGTCGCGGGCGATTTGGGGTCACGGTGACTGTAACAGTGGTTAGGAGATTGAAGTGAATACCCGATGTTGGTTTGGTGTCAATCTCACCTGTTGTATCTTCCAACCCCGAATGAAGCCTCCTCGAACGAATCGATTCAGCTGGTGTTGCAACAAGTGGTGTCGCAAATGGATTGTGCGAGGCACTTATGTGGTCCATGATGAGTCTCTGATATAGTATGAAAAAAAATCTGAGGATTCTTTGCACAGTAGAATCACCAAAGATCGAGGCCGGACTCTGCGAAATCTTTCAATCCGATTCTAGGTATAAGATGGGAAGTACTCTTTCTTAGATCTGATTCTCTCCACTACTATACTAAACCACCTTTTCCATTAGAGCCTGAGACAGTAATCCTCTATCAGAGATAAGCGAGCGGTATCGCCATCAAGGTGGGGTGTTTATCCTCGCTCTTACTTTCTTCTGAAGATTTTTACGAACAACCAGTGAGCTGGAGAGATCATGCCTCATGCAGGTTGCAAATGATACAGGGGTCGTGAATTTCTAGTGCAATCTAGGCGAGAACACCCAGACTGGGTGCGGTCTCAAAGATCTGGCCACCAGTTGCGTCTCGAGATAATCTCGGACTTGGAGAAGCCGATTTTGTTGTTGATGTCCCAATCCAGACAGGAGACAAGGATCCGACACCAAGTGGGCCAACAAAATGTAAACCATCGGCAAGTTGACCAGGGCGTACATCTACTTTCTTGTCATGGGGAACTTAGTTTTTTTAATTCCCCTTTTCATCTCTTTTTTCAGCTATCTTGGTCATTTGTGTTATGACGCGGCGTGCCTTTATTGGCCACACCACTCATTTGCTGGTGAACATATCCGACGGAGGAGGAACTGGTTGATACTTAGTCGGAAAACGCGCTTGCACAAGAAAAGTCTAGTCTGCCAACAGCTGGGAATCAAGCGAACGCCCCCTCGATGAAGACATAGTAGTGTTCCGAGACGTGGATCGTCTTTCCCCTTTGTTTGTGTAGCATGCGATTCTGCCGCTCAGCACAGTCCATAGCCTAGATAGAACCTCTCCTCCGTAGCAATGTCACCGTCATCCCTCTCTCACATCGTGCGGCTGCACCTACTTCGTAGCCGCACCTCATCACCATTTCGCTGCTGCAATCGACATGATGTCGCGGACCCTGCGTGTCCTAGGTATGGCTTACCAAAATTGGCAAGCCTTTCATTCTGAAGGAGAATTGGTCTACTGAATTTGCATGGAACGCCACTGGGACCTGCGTGATCCAGAACGATCTCATTTAACCCTGCACTGTATTTATTTTCTGTTCAATACATATGTAATCATATGAGGGCGAGGTCATGACTGGGCCATTTCTAAATGCCACATTTCAAGTGTGTCTGACGGTAGCTTTTAACGACGAATTCTCGGGACTTGATGCCCATTCGGACACTCCGAAGGCAGAGAAAAGCGCTGGTAAGGCTGAAAGCTTCTCTCCTGGAAAAAGCTGGCCCGAATAGACTCTCGCTTTGTCTAACAGAACGCCCAGCAGGTGTTGTGGCTTGATTGTGTCCTGAGCAGCTCGCTAATCGACCTTTCCCATAGGCCCAACCAAACCGACACTGGCCTTGCTGTGATTTTCGGTGATGTCCGCGAGCGCCAATAGACCCAAAGGCTGCTCACATCCCTCCACACGACATCTCTGGCGGTCAATGCATCATTTTGTGGGGAGAGCTGGAGAGCTCTAGATTCAATGAGGCGCTCTCTACGGTCTTTGCTTCCGAGTAGAGGAATCGAATCCAGCATAACTGCTCTCCCACAGCCTCATGAGACTCCTGACTCCTGACTCACCAACCACTCGGTAGACGATGCCCAATATTTTGGGTTTTCATGTTCTATGTTGCGGCCGAAACACATGAGCGGTGGCTGACTGAATACCTGCTTGGTACAGCTTGAGAGTAGTATAAAGCCATCCCATCGAGACAAGTAGTGTGAGGAGATAGATTTTATTTTGCCACCATCTCTTCCATCCTTTTGATAGGTGAGAAATTACCGTATCTGAAGCTTGCGTCACTCGGCTTTATCGTATCTTCATTCAAAATGCTATCAGTTCAGATACTTCTGGCTGGTCTAGCCCTCGCATCGGCGACTCCCTTGACAGGGCTGAATGTATGTTCAAGATCCACTATCATGCATGTGCCCAGCAGCAACGTACCTAACCTTTTGATAACAGGCTCTTGTTCCTCGATCCTTGATATCTTCCAACGGTATCTGCGGAGCCTTTAATGGTACTGCCACTTGTGCCGGTAGTGCTTTCGGCAACTGCTGTTCCCAGTTTGGCTGGTGCGGTAGCAGCACTGCTTACTGCGGCAGTGGCTGTCAGTCCAACTACGGAACTTGTGGAATTTCAACCACACTGGCCTGGAAGAGTGTGGGCTGTTACTCTGATAGCACCTCCGCGCGCGCACTGAATACGTCCGTCCTCAACCCGGGCGGCACCGTCGAGACATGCCAGTCTACCTGCGAGGCTCAGGGCTTCACCTATTCCGGTATGGAGTACGGTGCCCAGTGCTTCTGCGGAACCGCCATCTTGAACAATGCCGCTGCAATTGATCCGTCCAACTGCAATATTGCCTGCCCTCAGAATGCCGCCGAAGTATGCGGTGGATCGAACGCCATCAGCATGTACGCGGTCGTGCCTGTTTGGCAAAGCGTCGGCTGTTACTCTGATACCACTCTTAAACGCACTCTTGCTCAATCCTTCAACATTGCGGGAAACACAGTCGAGAAGTGCCAGGCAGTTTGCCAGCAGAACGGCTATATTTACGCAGGTATGGAGTATGGTACGCAGTGCTTCTGTGGAAACAGCATTGACAATGGGGCTTCCCTGACTTCTGCCTGTGGAACTGCCTGTCCCGGAAATTCGGCTGAGATCTGTGGAGGCGCAAATGCGTTGAGCATGTATTATCTGTTTCAGTGAAGTGAGGCAGTCAGGTATGAGGTCTTGATTGAGTGTTTGTTTTTTTCGTCTTTGAAGGTGCTCTCAATGTATTGGTGGTCTTTGTTGAATTCGCTGAATCTTCGTATGGGGATTTGTGGGTTGAAGAAGCTTTGAATCTCTCGGTGGTATTTTCTTATGTGCACGCAACGGAACTCCTCAACCTTAAGATAGCTGGAAGCTCAAGGTTTAATAAAGACTCTGTGGGTGATTGCACCTTCTTCGTCTCGTGCATTCCAGTAGAATCGACCTTGCCCATCTCGATCACTGGCGAAGAATTCAACAAGACAGTCTGCAATAAGTTTCTCCCACGGAATCCTCATATCGAGAGCACTAGCTAGCATCTCACAACGAACCAGAAGCTGCCAGCAGTAGGTGACATACTGATCCAATTCCATGCGATTGGAAGGATGAAAAGGGTCATGGGGCGCACTCAACCGTCCAATCGGTTTATAATCCGCCAGGTCCATGACCTTTAGGATTAATTCGGCAGGTAACCCTTTCTCAAACAGATAGCTTTGGATAAGCACGACGCCGGACGGACTCGGCTGATGTCCCATATAGGCAGGATTTTCCAATGTGAGGAACTCCTCGATGGGAACCTTACCATAGTGGTTAGATCGCGGCCAATCATACATCTGTATATAGAGTCGCCTTGGTTGTGGTTCCCACCGAAGCCAATGAGATCGTCTGATATGAGGGACGGTATATTCGCCTCGGAACTGGTTGTCACCGATGCCAAAAAAGGCTCTATGAGGATACGTGGTGACTTCTGAGATGCGGTCTTCGCCGGTACATGTTCGCAATGTGTACTGATAGAACCTGCTCCGGCGGTAGTCTTTCTCTCCGGTGTTTCCAGATGCCTTATCCCAGAGTTCAGGAAGGGAGTCAATTGTGTTGAGACATATGTAGGCTCTCAAAGCCTTGATGCACACTTGGTCCCATCCAAGAACGGCGTACTGTTGATGTTAGTGATCCTCTTCTTCCCAGTAGTGAATGTCGTTTGGTCCATTGAGAAATTACATAACCTCACGTTCCCTGCGCACAGCGATAGACAGGTAGATCCTGGGACGCCGACTTGTCAAAGTCAGGCTCTTATCTACCAAAAAGAGTTGCAGCCTTCTTGGGCGCCACTCATACCCGCTTCTGCTGTGCATCCTGTACGCCGAAGGAGATCTCTTTGGACTCACATCGCATTGGCATTCATAATCCTCCCACCACTGTGCGAGCTCCACGCCTGGGAGGGCGCAGGCCTGGAGAAGGGCCTCCATTTCACCATGCAGTATAAGAGTCTTTACAATCTCAATGTTGAAGAAAGCATCCTTGTTGTCTCGTAAAAACTCATAGCATTCTCGACGACCATGCGGTCGGAGAAAAGCAGCAGCTCTCCTCTCCTCATCCGGAACGGGAACGCAGCGGCATTCTTTTTCCACGAAAGTATCACAAACACCGCTTGGGCAAGTCCCCCGGAACCCGTAACTCCGCCATCTCCGTACAGTAGGTGTGATCTTTTGAACTGTCGGTGGACTGAGAACGATATCATGTGGTTCTTTTGCTCCCATGTGAGATGGATACTTTGCACGCTCAGATTTGGTGTGCTCCTGGAGTGTCCGAATGAAAGCTCCCAGGAAATATGTGAGCTCTTTTCCTTGATCTTGTCTGCCACGAGGATGTAGGTTTATGATTCTGTCGCCTTTGATTTTGGTCGAGCCCCAGGAGAGATTCGAGACGAACACATTCCATGGTATGTTATGAGCCTGATGAACCATCGTGGATCAGAGTTTCAGATGACTGTCTTTCGAGGTTGAAATTTGACGGACGAAAGTCTGTGTCTGCGTCAGACGTTTGTCTGCTGTAAGAGGTTGAACGTGTCAGATCATCATACATCACGTGGATAGGGGGCCTAATTCGCCGAGGTAATCCCCCCCCCCCCCTTTCAATGGCAGAAATTGAATAAGGGACTCGATGGAAATAGAGCGAAAAACTCCGTAAGTGCTCTTTAGGTGTTCCTGTAGTCTAGAAGGTGCAATTATCACTTGCATCCAAGGTGAGGAATATGCTGAAAACCTGGCCTAGTTTCACTATTGTAAGGGAGGATTTGTGGTGCTAGGATAATGAGGCATGTTCTGAACATTGACCCGAGGCTCCGGCTGTTTCCAACGCCAGAGCCGCCCCCTGGCCGACGGCGGGTGTCCGGGTGGATTAGCAGTGGAGACGCCTAATTAAAATCGACAGGATCTATAGATGGGTGCCGATCGGATTGCACTCAATCCACCTACTGCCAGCCAAAGAGTGGCTAGTCACGGACCTTTCAGCCCGTCGCTATACCACCATCGCCTAACTGGTGCCTATGATCTTTTCAATGGTTACTTATACGGCTACCTCAATTAGATGCCGGACCCTTCTATCCTCTGGGGGATCACTGCGATAGGAATATAGAATATGAAGATTTCAATGGAGTGGTATATTCCCGACTCTTCAGCCACAAGCCACTGGACCATTGACCCGAATGAATTATGGATGACGCCTAAAGAGAGGCTGCAAACTTGACAGCGTTGACTGCATCCACAGCATAGGTGAGATGCGAAGGCCCGATAAGAATCCCATCCTTGCAAATATCATCCGCAGCATGGCACGCAGTGAAGACGCGCGAAGCTGGGACACTGTTCATCGCTTGTCCTTTGACTATTATTATCACCGCAATTAGTTCACCAAATCTACCATTAAGAATGAGAGACATCTCTGCTCAAAGACTTACGGGGGTCTCCGAAAAGCAGGACACTCGAAATCCAGCTAGCAGTGACGCTGTCGAGTTGGTTGATTGCGTTGTGGACGATCTGGCAGCCTTGAGAGTATCCTGATGCAATCAATTTGGTCCCGGGGCATTGCGCCTTTGCCGCCTTGATCTGACGGGCCCTATACGATGGAGTTGACTTGTGAGCTGGAGGACCATTTCAGGCTTTGAGATGATGATTGGAAACCTTACATTTCGGCACTTCCGTTAGGGTCTCCACCAGCCAGATAGCCTTGAACCGAGGCAGAATAGTCATTGACACCTTGCACAGTGATTGCCGAGGAGCCAAACTGGTCATCCATCGCATCAAACAGCGGAGGGCCAACGAGAACGCCAACCTGAGCAGAGTTGATCAGTTAATGTCCGTCAGGTTAGCCGGATGTGGGATCTCTGGAATGCATACGTTGCCCGGTTCTGCTGTGCCACGAGCGAAGATCACTGTGTATTTTCTGCATGTCCCACCTAGCTCATTGTAGGTGGTTTGAGCCCCAGTCAAAGCTCCGAGAACATTGTCAAAGTCGGTGATCAACGAAGTCCCTTGGGTGATCGTCGTGTCGATCACCGGAAGGTTGCTGAGGAGAATGCTCAAAAAGGTATTGAATCCAGCTCCTCGCTCGACGAGATCTCTTTCGTTCAGTTCCTGCACTGGAGCAGCAGAGACAGCTACCCCAAGAGACAGGAAGAACAAACGATCAGTGTTGAATCTCATCTTGGTCAAGTCTCTGATATCTGAAAGGCAAGTTCTTGAGTGTCTATTGAGATTTCCTACCACTATCACCTCTTCTTATAGTTGTTCTTCATGATTCACATGTAAACAAATATTTCTCAAGTGCTCTAGAAAACACCGAGGTCATTCAGTTCATTCCCAGGCTTGCAGAAACTGTGTGGACCAATCGTTATCGTGGCTTTGGCGCCAAGCGAGCAAAATCATCAGGCCGCAAAGTCAACAGGCACTATCTCCACTTCCCCGCCAACCTTAATGTCCCCCGCCATTCGTCTCGTTGGTCAAATGCGGGGGTGGTGTGCCTGTCGGTTCCCTGATGGTAGCCCGGACGAATGTGACGAATGTGGATGATTCCGATCCTTCGACCAATTTTCGAATCCACTTGAGGTTTCGTTTGCGGCATTTGGTCGATGGTTCCATTGAGTTGCGTCTATGCCAATGAGGCAAGCAAACTCTCACGGGAGCAGAACCCATATCAAGTTAGTCGCTGGAGATTTGTTGCAACTACCGCTGATGCGTTCTATGCGAGACCGACCAAAGAGCCGTGGGAAACGCAGCTAGAGTAGCTTGCTCCGTCTTCACTCGCATCTTGAGTTGTCATCTGTCGGACATTCTTGAACCTTGAATCCCCGACCTTTGTGCCTCGGTGGTCCTGGAACACGCGGTTCCATTCGGCTCGTGAGATTTTTTTCACTATCAAAAGGTGCTTTGACACCGAAAACAAACAGGAACATGGTCATTGTCAAGGTTCGGCAGTTCGGCAGCTCGATCATTTCGGCTACACGAACACATAGATGAGGCCGTCCCCACCTTCAGGTGATCAAAGCGGCCACGAGGCTTCGCACGATGCCATTTGCGTGAAGAGTCTGTGCTGGGCAAGGAGCCTGCAGAATTATTTCAGTGACTTTATGGGAACATGGAAGGATTCGGATGCCGTGCCATACTTTTCAGTTGGTTAGGATCAGAAGGTGCGTGCTATGCTTTTTAAGCTGATCTGGTCTGATTGAAGCAGATGACTCAAAGTGAACAGCGAGCACGGTGCAAGAATATCTCAACCTCGGGAGAATGAGGAACCTCAGTTCAAAGTATCCAGGTGTGTGTCTTTGAGAAACTCCCGAGGACCAGATCTGTGAATTCGGACCTTCCAGATTCGCGACACTCCGGAGTGGAGCAACGATTGGGGACAGTCGTGACTTGGACAGACACTGTGTTCACTGTTTACTCATTTCATCTCACATCATTTGAACAATATCGGGGATGTTCGAAACGTACGAAGACAAGGAAGAACCCTTTCATACGTATACTCGTGGAAAGAGATTCGAGAGTGAGAGATCAGGCCCAGCAAACGTCAGGCCGAAGAGAAGCTTTTCTTGGGACAAATGTGATGAGTTCATGCTACGAGCGAGCTGTGGGCGTCTCACGACCGGACTAACGAACTTGGAAGCTCAGGTGACTACCTCCTCGGCCAGGCCGGCCAAGCATCCAATTCAGTGGTGATGAGAACTGCTCTAGAGCGTGTGCACCTTCGCATATGTCAAGACATTTTGCCTTTTGAACGACTAGCGTTGCCCAACTCTGAACCGCTATCCCATGCCTCTCGCATCCCCACCTATGGACACGATTGTCGTAGTGCACGCTCAACCACCTTATTAAATTTGACACTGTGAGCACCTGTGAGGAGAAGCAACATTGGCGCTGGTGATGCACAAGGAATCAGTAGATGTGAAGAAGTCCCATCTTGACAGCCCGAGGGTATTCTGTGACTCAGCTTGTCAGGCCACCCGCGCGCAGGGACATCTGCGTCTGCCTTTGGCAGAACAAACCGCCAGGGCCTCGATATGTCGTGTAGAGCATAGGTAGAGCGGATCCTGCACGCCATCAAACAAACACAATGATGTGCTGATCTCAGAAAAGTTTTCGGTGGCCGATCCGGAGTGTCCCATGCAGCCTTTCGTCCTGCCGTCGCCACCTCATCCGCCATACGTTCTGACAGATGCTGCGACTTGGCTTCGTCCTGACATCTTTGGTCAGCGTATATTGAGGCGTTGAAGTCTCCAACTGTCGCATCCCGAGTTCCAAAATCCCAAGCCACCCGGCCTCCTCCACTATGATCTCACAACGAGCACCTGAGTGATCGGAAGCCGGACGTTGTTTGTGGTATATTGATCGTTGGGATGGCCGTTGCTCATGACGGAGGCAGTGGCACTAGAGATGGTCGTCGCGACAACGGTTGACGAAAAGACCGTCATCGATGAAGCAGCTCTCGTTGGGGTAGCTACTGGTGCGGATGACCGCGGCGGAGTTGGAATGGAGACACCTGCTGAGCCGCAGAACGAGCGAGCAAACTCGATGGTTTCTATGTAAGAAAGGTGATTAGTCGATACCCCTGTACGTCAGCCAAAAGTCGACGCACTTTGTTTGTTGTCTCCACTGCACGAAGTCGTCAGACAGGAGTTGATGTCTGTGAAGAACGAGTCTTTGGTGCATATGCACTTTGCGTCGGTCACGGTACATCCAGCTGAAGCGATTGCTCTAAATGCGCAGGAAATCTGGGGGCCAAGTCAAGTCAGCGCCGTGTGATGAAGTGCAAAGGTCAGGTCGTCATCGATGTTTGCATTTCGATGGCTACGCGTAAAGAGGAGAGATGCGTACTGCGCAGAACGGAAGCTGGGTGAGATTCTGCGCCAGGGCGAATGCGACAACAGATGTCACAGCCAAGATTGAAACCTTCATTTTGAGCTCGAAAGGGGTTGATTGCTGAGAAGTCGTCTCGTGCTTCGGAATGTAGCGTTGTAAAATCTTCACTGTAGAGAATATTTCTCTTCAGTAAGATAATTCGCAAGGGATAAGCCGCGATTATTAAAGAATCTGGGTTAGTCCGGGCTAGCAGCCCAGTTCAGGAATTCCTTGATTTCGCAAATCTTCCAATGACTGATCTGTCAGACATTGGATCATGTTCCGGCATGAAAGACCGTCAACGGGGGAGGCATTGCCAACGGACGAATTGGTCCGGTCCGAAAGCTCCATGTCGATTTCCATCGGCGTGGAAGTTGATGAGCCAAAGGCGACGGGCAGCAAATCATGGCTTAACAAAATCGGGTCCCGTCAGATCATTAGCTGGCTCGGTGGCTGCCGATAGGCTTCGATATCTGCGACGATCGTGGTTCAGCAGGGAACTGGATCTCTCGATCCGCAACAGCATCCGCTTGGACGACGTCATTTGCCCAGACCTCACCACGGCGCTGAGGACCGATCGTGGGGAATCCCGCTTGCAAGTCGTCTGATTCGCTTATCTGGATTGAAGCAGATCTGATCCAGCTAAATCCATGCAAGAGGTAGGGTAAGGTGTCCGCTGGTATTCTGGACGAGGAAAATCCGCCGTCTGCTGGCGAGAAGCATTACAGTCTACAGTCTACAGTCTACAGTCTACAGTCTACAGTCTACAGTCTACAGTCTACAGTCTACAGTCTACAGTCTACAGTCTA
>WIWV01000159.1:0-24692 GCA_014839625.1 Penicillium ucsense | reverse complement strand
CTACAGTCTACAGTCTACAGTCTACAGTCTACAGTCTACAGTCTACAGTCTACAGTCTACAGTCTACAGTCTACAGTCTACAGTCTACAGTCCGCACTTCTACAGTCCGCACTTCTACAGTGCTTACGGCCTAGAGTAGGTATTCGTCAAGCTTGACCCTACTCCGTCCAGTCATACTTCGAGCAGAGGATCACCCTCTGTAGGGGACAGAGATCAAACACCAACACTACCCAAAGATACACTTGGTCTCGGCTTTTGAGAGTCGCAAAATCCGCGATGTTCTAGAAGCGCGGCTCCGGTCGGCCTTTCGGGCATACGAGGCCGTTGGGGGCCGAGCAGCTGGAGCTTCCCGTGAGGTTGGGTTGTGCCGAATGCTCGTCATCGCCTCGCTACTTGGAAACAGGACCGTATATATATTGGACGTGTCTTTTGTCTACTAGCTGCACGTGTAAGGTCGGGTTGATGAGGTGGGACATCATTGGAAAGGCCTGGCTACTATTGTAGTGATTGGGGGTTTTATGGTAAATGGCCCGCTAATCAACCATGTTCGCCAAGCCTGACGGCATTCCATCAATCCTACGGTACCTAGATACTTGGAGGACCACAATGTCTGGTCAATTTGGATCGTTGCAGAATGTGCACTGCGTTTTGTACAAGCCACCGATTACCTGAGTCTCGGGTACATCGTGACGGGTGTGCATGCACCGAGCTAGATGGTCCTTGGCTTATATACAGGATCATGCACACTTCTTTGAGGGACATGCCCCTGCCGGAGACGAAACAAGTACATATAGCCCCTAAACCCCGTCCAATATCACATCTTAACCCCGAGCAAAAGTCTGGAGGGCAGCCTCACTTCCGTTCCAGAGATCAGAGTCACCGCCATACGCGTACGAGTCCGCGTTCTGCCAGAAGCTCTGATATGGCCAACCGCCAGGGATGGTGCCGACAGAGCTCGAGTACCGAGCCAGCACCAGCGGATAGTCCTGGCTGAAAGCTGTGCTGCCCCCGGTACATGTGTTCCACCAGTCAGCCGTGGTGTAGATCATGGGGTAGCGACCCGTTGCACTCTTGTAGGTCTCCCCAAAGTCCTGGATCCAGGCCACCATGGACGAGGCGCTGAGGCCGTAGCAGGTGGCCCCGTACGGGTTGTACTCAATGTCCAGCATGCCCGGCAGGGTGATGCCATCACTGGACCAGCCTCCACCGTGGGCCAGGAAGAAATTGGCCTGGGTGGCCCCGGAGCTGGTGTCAGGACGGGCAAAGTGATATCCACCGCGAATGAGACCGGCAGAGGTTGCGCCGGTGTAGTGGCTGGAGAAAGTGCTGTCGGTGTAAGTCGTACCTTCGGTGGCCTATAGAGCAACAATGGTCGTTAGCTCGTGCGTTCCATCTATTCAAATCGTTCAATCCCTTTCGACGTCCGGACTTGACTGGGTACTCGCCTTGATAATGACAAACCGAGCCCCGGAAGAATAGGCACCGGCAAAGTTGACATTGCTTTGATATCCGGAAATGTCAAAGCCCTGCACGCTGGCCTGCGCAACCCCAGCGGCCACGAGAAGAGATAGAAGAGATGCTTTCATGTTTAAGTTGAAGTTGTTTTCGGTTGTTGGCACTGAGAACAATGGGTTGGGACGGGAGAATCGCTTCCCTTATATATCTGTCAGGTTGTCACTCCACGGGTAGACGTTAGAAGCAAGCGACTCCCTCCTGCCATTCGTCACGGACATGGCCTGTCGACGAGTCTCGCAAAATCATACTCCATCCTGCACCATTTCGCGATCACCGTGAGGGGATTGTTGTCTCCGTGCACCTCAAGGTGATATCCACGAGGGAAGCGATACGAGCGAGGGCAGCCAAGTTGGGTAATCCTCGAGGCTGATCCCGATCCATGCGCCCCAGGGGTGGGGGTGGTGGTTCTGCAGAGGAATTGAACCTCAGCTCTGGGCGGTCGAACCAGAGGAGGTTATTTGTTCACATCCTCACTGTCGGCACTTGTCACTCGTGGTGACGCTTCGCTCGGATTAGATTACATGGATGCAGTCATCCATTCTCATTTGTTCTTTCTCCTTGGTAAAGTAGGATCGTGGTCGCACGGTCCGCCATGTCGCTGGGTTCGATCTCCTGGGAACGATGTTCGGTGGTCACGAATGTCGCCACGATGACCATGGAGGTGAAATTGAGATCGTGGGTGCGCCTCGGAGGATGAACGGGCAGTGGTGTAGATTCAATTGTACACGGTCCATGGGAAGGGGATCTCCAGTAGAGAGATCCCCAGTCTCTATGCTGATCCCACCCCAAATGAGAATCCCACTACGGCATAAAGTGCATAGTGTATAACCCTCTGCAGAGAGATGCCCACTACGATTGGGGCTCCTGTCCGTGGAAAGTTACAACGAGCAGTTTGAAGGATCGCAGACGGACGTTCAAGAGCTTATCCACGCTGAAGAATGACCGCCACTGACACCACCCGGGCAACCGACCCCGACGGGAAACCTTCATTGTGCAGCAGAACAACGCATGGACCGGCCGAGGGAGTGTGCAGCAGCGTCGGTGCATCGAAGACTCACCGAAGGGACTTGGAAGAAGCTTTAAACCGGGAGACGGGTCGACGGCTACGATAACATGGCCCTCCAGCCCGTCCTGTCTTGGGCAGTCCTCAATCCTCAATCGTACCTTACCTAGGTAACCTAAGGTAAGTTACTTAGGTAGCAAGTTAGCAGCAGCAAATAGGTACTCCGAATACCTTAGTTAGAGCGTAGTAGTCGTATCACTAGTTATAGTATTCGTCGTACCTATAGGGCTGGTGACCCAACTCAGAGTATACCTTATTCAGGTACGTTGGCTATGCCCCTCCAGCTTGTGCAGCACAAGGCGATCAGGCAGTCCCACCTTCCACTACTATTTGGTTGTCGATACACTATAGAGTGGAGAGTGCAGAGTGCCGACAGACACACCGTAGAGATCCAAAAAGTCTTAACTACTACTTAGTAACTATCTGATGCCTATCAGGTACTACCCAGTGTACCACCATAGGCAGGTACTAAAGGCAGATACCTACCTTAGTGACCACACTGTGGAAAGGTCAAGGGTGTAGTAGAGATAGTAAGGCGGTTGTAGTAGTAGTGATAGTAGTAGTAGTAGTAGTAGTAGTAGTAGTAGTAGTAGTAGTAGTAGTAGTAGTAGTAGTAGTAGTAGTAGTAGTAGTAGTAGCAGCAGTAGTAGTAGTAGTAGTAGTAGTAGTAGTAGTAGTAGTAGTAGTAGTAGTAGTAGTAGTAGTACGACCCGCAGAGACTGGAGAGGAGCAACCACCGGGAGAAAATCACGAGACGTCCGTCCGTGGCCGCATCGCCGAGACTAACCTTGCCGCTTTACGCCTCGACCACGTTCTACTACTGAGTCCTGACTCTTCCTTTTCCACCATTGAACAAATGCCTGATGTTCAATGAGGCCGACACTCTGTGGCCGAAGCGAGAGAAAAAGAGAGACGACGAGACTTGACCAGGCTGCGATCCCGGTCGGTGCCTTGGTCACCTTCTCCGTTCAGTAGCGCGGAGAAAAATCCGTGACATCGAGCGTGCAAGCGTGCAAGGGCGACTGGTTTGACCAGAACTGCGCTTCGGTCCTGCCTCCCTCTCCGTTCTAACTGCCTCCCGAGTCAACAGAAGAGGGTTGATCCCCACTTGCCTTCTCTCCAACTTCGAACACTCACGTTCTGCTGCTGCCGCTGCTGCTGCCGGGATCGGAGCCCCCCCCCAACCCAACAATGGCTTGCGGCCCCAGCCGCCTTTCCCTTCTTCCCTCACCATGACGAGCAAGGACTTTCGCGATCAGCTTGGCAAATTCCGCCTCGAGGCCCCTGCCTTGCTGCCCGTGACTTGGTCGTCCCCCACCACGACCTCCTTCTCCAAGGCTTCCCCTCGTGCCCAGCAACTATCCCCTTCCCCGCTGGCACGTCCGCCCTCCTCAACACCGCAACCCCCACCGCCGTCCGACTCGCTCTCGCCCCTCGACTCGACGACCGCCACGGCCACGGCCACGACCACGGCCACGCGAAGCAAGCGTGTCTCCACGGCCTGCGACTTTTGCCGGAAACGCAAGAAGAAATGTGACTTTCGGTACCCCAACTGCTCGGCGTGCACCCGCGCAGGGGTGCGATGTACCGTCCCTCCGCCGGGACCACAGGTCGCCAGTGCTTCGGTGCCGCGAGATCAACTAGAGACGCTCCAGAATCGAGTGCGATGGTTGGAGGAGATTGTTCGCCGAAAGGTGGGCATCGCCGTGGCCGACATGGCCACCGGCTCCAGCGTGGATGGAGGGTCGGACCCGGACTGGTGGTATCGGGTGCCTGCGATGATCGCCTCGAGCGCGACTCGGTCGTCCCTTGCGCTGCCTACGCCGCATCTCTTGTCGACGACTCCGACAACCATGCTCAGTCCCGCTGCGAACAGCTCGACTTCGACCCCGCCGGGCCTGGCAGCGATCGCGACGGAACCTCCCACGGGCGTGGGGGTGGAATTGCCCAACGTCGGCGAGATCCTGCGCGATCAGCTGGAGAACCGTCGTCCATCGGTAGCACGACCTGCTGTGGCACCGCGAGTGCTGCGTCTATCCTCCCTGGAAGAGGCCGAACGGGTTGCCGGGCAATACTTTGACAGTCTGGGGTACCAATATCCCTTCCTGCCTCGTTCAGAATTCTTCGGCCATCTGCGACACATCTACATGGGCGGCGTGCCCGCGCCGGAGGTGCACAATACCTACCACATCATCATTGCCATTGCTCTCTTGATAGGGTCGGCCGAGCCGGCCCAAGCAACGGACTTCTATCAGGCGAGCCAAGAAACTTTGTCGCATGCACTCCAGAACGAAGACCTGCCCTCGATTCGAGCACTTCTCGGCTTGGCACTGTATTCCATGTTTGCCACGTCCGGTCCGAGTATCTGGCATGTCTTGGGAGCCACCTTACGACTGGCCATCAGCATGGGCCTCCACAAAGCTCGGCCATATCCCACCCCCATGGAGGAAGAGATGGCTAAACGGGCTTTTTGGAGTTTGTACAACCTGGATCGTCTGATCGCCAGTACGTTGGGCCGGCCATTAGGCATCTCCGACGACGATATCAGTGTTGGCTTACCCCGGGAACTGAATGAGGATGGGATGGAGGCACCGGGGGCCAGCACCATGACCATCCCGCTTCAGGTCATTCGACTTCGACGGATCTTCTCTCGGATCTACCACTACTGTAAGTGTTGTCTCCAGTGGCGCTGGAGTTGGCTTGGCCGCTGACCCCCGCCTCAGTATACAGCAATCTCCCACAGCTACCCCCCGAAGAGGCCGCAGCCACGCTGGCCGAGTTTCGTCGAGAGGTCGATGACTGGCGCTTCTCGGCGCCAGTCTACCCGTCAGCTCTCCTGTATTCGACCTCCTACTATGACTATCTGTACTACACGACCCTGCTGTTGATGTACCGCCCAAGTACTCGTAATCCCCACCCCGACACGATCAGTGTCATCAGCTGCGGCGATTCCAGTATCCAGGTGATTCGGTCGTACTGGGACAGTTACTCCGTCGGAAAACTCAAGTGGATCTGGTTGACTTTGAGTCAAGTCTACTTTGCGGGAATCACCATCCTGTGGTGCTTGGAGCAGAATGCGCGGTGTTTGCGCGACTCTCGTCCCCCTATGTGGCAACCAGACGAACAGATGATGCGCCGGGCCATTCAAGCCGTTGTGGTTTTGTTGGAGCAATTTGGCAAGCGACGGCCCGGGGTGGATCGATTGGCGGAGACCTTTCGACACCAGAGCACCACTATCTTCAGTCAGATGGCATATCGCCAGCAGCAGCAACAACAGCAACAGCAACAGCAACAGCAACAGCAACAGCAACAGCAACAGCAACAGCAACAGCAAGAGCAACAGCAACAGCAGCAACAGCAACAACAGCAACAGCAACCACAGCACCCATCGCTTCAACTACCATATCTTTCGCAGCAAACTCCGCGACACACCCCGCACATGCCACCACCGCTTCTGCCTCCCCAACTTCCCGTGACCCTGGCACCTCCTCCACCACCGCCGGTGCCGTTGGCCCCGGTCTTGGACGATGTGTTGCTGGTGGATGGCAGTGGCGCGATGCCCATGATCGACCCGCAAATGGCCGAGCAACTGTATTATTCTTACAATTGGTTTCAAGAGGAGATGGCGAGTTACTATACCCTTTAAGCGTTGGCGTCTCTTGATTTTTAGTTTTCCGGATCCTGTTGATATGTTATGATAATGTATGGACCAATTATTCCTTTTTCTTTTTTCGCATCGGTTTTCAATATTTATTTCTTTTCAATCATCGTCCTCATGACGGCGGACGTCGAGGGATCAAAATGCGCCTGACGCCGAACCGGACAGGAAACGGGAGGACATTGTCCCCTTTGTGACTAGTGAGACTGAGCCTCCAAACCGGCACGTGCACTTGTGATCGAGTCAAACCCGCTTCAACATGGACCCATCCATCTCACTTTATTTTCTATCGTTTGATTAAATAGTAAAATATACTACAACCAGCCCTGAGTATCTGTCTATGAAGTACCTGCGGCCACCTGCGGCCACCTCGTCTTCCACTGTCTCCATGACTTCAGAGCTTGGCGTTCCGTTTATCGAGAACGCCTGAACAAAGATCCAGCTTGGTCAGCGTCAGACCGGCTGCATGGATGATGCAGAGGGCGGACACTCGAGTAGTGGATAGAATCAATTGACGTGGATCAGAGTCGCGGATGATCGGGCCGCGCCCAGGATTACTTGTTTGATCTGGAGGTCTGGAAATGGATTGAACTTGACTCTTCCGGATCAATGTCTTTACCAGTGATTAGATAGTCGATACGAGATGGTTCGGTTGGTAAGTGGTTGCTAGGTAGGTAGCTAGTAAGTTCATAAATAAGAGGTGATCAAGCACGTGTAGATGTTGGAGAGGCATCATTCTTGTATAAGTTGACTTCTCAATGGAAGGGCCACATCATTACACCCAATGAGATTCAGGTAGTGTCATGGGCTGAGGTGACCTCAGCAATCTATCTTAGTCATTTTTTCTCTCGAGCCTGGCAACCTTGGAAGGCCTCGTTCGTCTCAGTATACGTGTCTCCAATCACCAGCATCGAATCTCAGCGAACAACGGAGACTTGAAGAGCCGTGGAGAATCGGATAGAATCTGATTACACCTCGGAGATCCTGCTGCGGGGGAGGATTTGATGCATTACTCAGCAGGCTTAATAATGGAGTAAGTTCCAATGGACTGTAACACAGTACATAACTAATTTAACTACATACCTAGTGAGTTACGTACATTGCCGCCTGGTGGATACTGGGTACTGGTACAGATCTAAGTACCTCCTATAGGCTACTAGTATCAAGTTATCAACAGCATTCGCTCCATCATAGTTGATGCTCCCAGGCACAGGGTGGCGGTTGGGAGAGCTTTTGGTCTCGGGAAATCGAGTGCCCGATTGGGGGCCGAGGTAGTTTCTTAGTCATCCAAGTATAGTGGACCCTGGAAGGTTCAAGTTACCTCAGGGTAAGTCAGGTGAAGAGCGGACCCTGTCTATCCACTATCCAAAGTGTACTATCCACTCCCGATTCTCTCATCGTGCATTACTGCGTTCTGCATCGGAGTCGGACCACACCTTCTACCAGTGTCTCTCTGCATCCAATTGGTAATCAAACAATTGCTCACCACAACGGAGACGTGCACGGGTCCCAATGGCTCCCATGATTAGCTGTCAGGAAGGGATTATCCCTTCGTCTGGCGGAGCATCGTCGACGGCCGCAGTTTGTTGACCCATTCGGACCGCAGCCACTGACCCCCTTCACCGACAGAAACTCGCAGATGGCCCGCTCCTGCAGCCAACGGAACAACCCCACACCTTTCAGATCGTCTGGAGCAGGGTGGGTGTGGGAAGAGTAGTGGACGGCTGGACGCAGGTGTGATTTAAAGCCGACGACCCTCCTCGTCCATTGCCGGATCAAGACTTCAACAATCATCCAGCCACCCACTCCTTCCTCTTTCCATAACCTCCACGCTCTCACAATTTTACAAAATCAAAAACCCTACCGTCATCATGTCTGCCCCTGCTCCTCTCTTCGACTACAGCGTCCCCACCTTCATCAAGGGACTGCGCACTCTGTCCAACATCATCCAAAAGGCCGCCGACTTCGCTCAGCAGCAGGGTACCCCCGTCGATGAGATCGCCGGCTGGAAGCTCGCCGAGGATATGCTCCCTGTCACCTTCCAGGTCCAGACGGCCTGCAACGTCGCCAAGAACTCCCTCCCCCGCATCGCCGGCTACGAGCAGCAGCCCGTCGAGGACAACGAGAAGACCGTCGCCGAGCTGCAGGCTCGCATCGCCAGCACCATCGAGCTGTTGCAGAAGGCTGAGCCCAGCCAGTTCGTCGGCAAGGAGAAGAACGAGTTCAAGATGATGGCTGGTCCTCGCGAGTTGGAATTCCAGGTCCAGGATTACCTGACCAACTTTGCTCTGCCAAACTTTTACTTCCACATCACCACCGCCTACGCCATCCTCCGGGCTAAGGGTGTGCAGCTGGGCAAGTTCGACTACCTGGTGCCTTTCATGCAGTAGTTGAAACACAGCTGGAGTGGTGATGACGATGATGAGACTGGTTACAGTGTCCCTTTATGCACCACGAACTTGAGATGTTGCATTCTTCATACCTTCTATGTATATACTGTTGGTCCAACAAAATGGAAAGTGAAATAACCACAAGCCTCACTCGATAAGTAAATTGTTACCAAACGTACGTGCTCTGCCCTGCTCAGCGATCTAGTCCAGCCCTTGGCAATGAAGAAGCAGACCGTTCGGTCTTTTTCCAACGTAGCCACTGGTTTCATCACCGGAGTGTATAGATATGCTCCGAGTAAACAATCAAGCATCTACGCCAGACCGTGGATCACGTGGGCGACTGAATGATCGATTCCGCCCTCTACACGCAATTTGTTCCCCAATCTCTCCTCTTCCCATCATCCCGGTACACCGACCATCAGAATATATCAGCCGTCGTAGATCTCTACAGGCGCTGCGATTTACACCCACCAAGTGGACGATGGTGCTGGTCTAGCATGAAGGACAAGCTCAATTCCTTCGTTCTCTCCTCAATTGACTCCACTCGGTAGCCGTGACCTCGGGCCTCAACACCGATTATCCAAACTACTGATCTGCTTTCCATGGACAACCTTCCTGCGACGAGATCAAAACAGAAGACTGCACAACCAAGAGAGTCACTCACGATAAGCAGCGGTGATACGTGAATAGACCTACCTGGTAGGTTTTCGTCTTGATTGGCGACAGCAGGTGCATAGCAAATATACCCCTCATTTTGTCTTATCAAATGGAGGTGTGGCTATCAGCCTGTCCCGCTGCAAAACAAGATGATCTGCATGAGCCGGTCGAACGATCGCCCCTCATGACGACAGTCGAGCGCTGGGAACACTTCAATACACTCGTTTCGAAAGCGATCACCCACCTTCAGATGCCTATGTGCAACAACTTCTGCACTTGATTGAGGTTTACCTGACTCACATCGCAGAACCCCAAGGTTCACGCTTGTCACGACTGTACTGCGTTGACAAAATCCGATCGGTTGCCGCTTCGTCAAAAGGCGAAAGACGTCTCAATTTTTGCATTCCGGCACACGTCGACTTTGCCGCGAGTCTATAGCTATTACTGCCGTCAACCATGGATGACTTACATCTCACGTCGACCCCGGCATCAGGCCTTCCCTTGGCCTTCTACGGGACTGCAGTTCACTCTCGCACCCTCACGGAACTGGAGTTCTCGGAAAATTGCTTGATCGTGGTAGACCAGGCTGGCAAAATCCAAGCTTTGCAGCAAAATGTCGACGCAAGCCAAATAAATACCATTCTCGCAGATCAAGGCTATGCACCCGAGGTATTTCCCGTCAAGCATATGCCTCGGGGTCAATTCCTCTGTCCTGGATTTGTCGACACACATAACCACGCCCCGCAGTGGACGCAGCGCGGCGTGGGTCGTGGTCGCTCCCTGAATGACTGGCTAAATCAAGTCACTTTTGCTCATGAAGCCAAGTTTGCGGACATCGAGTATGCGAAGCGAACATACGCTGCGTGTGTCTCGGGTTTCTTGCAGCAAGGGATCACAACCGCATCGTACTATGGATCCCACCATGGTGACGCCACCAGTGTCCTCGCCGAAATCTGCCACGAGAAAGGCCAGCGGGCGTTGGTCGGCAAATGTAACATGAATCGCAATGCGCCCGACTGGTACCGGGAAGCTTCGACGAAAGAGTCCCTGGAGGCAACGCGTGCATTTATTCAACATGTCGCCCGTTTGGATCCCGAGAGCCAACTAGTAAGACCGGTGATCACGCCCCGTTTCGCCATTTCGTGCGACGACGAGCTGCTTTCGGGGCTGGGTTCCATCGCCCGCGAAAATCCCAAAGTGCCTATCCAGACTCATTTCAATGAGGAAGATGGAGAGATTCGCTTCACGCGTGAATTATTTCCCCAGTTTCGTACAGAAGCCGATCTGTATCAACATTTCGGCCTGCTCACCGACCAGACCATTCTGGCTCACTGCATCTATCTAGCAGAGGGCGAGATGGATCAACTTCGTCAGCTCGGTTGCGGTGTCGCACATTGTCCCATTGCCAATACGACCATGCTCAACTTCATGATCGCGCCGATCCGAGAGTATCTTCGTCGTGGTATCAAAGTTGGTCTTGGTACCGATAGCGGCGGTGGACACTCCTCCTCCATGCTAGAAGCAATGAGGCAAGCATTTGTGGTGTCTCTTGCCCGATCCACCCAAACCGAGGGGAAAGATGAGCCATTGTCCCTGGAGGAGGGCTTTTACCTGGCGACTAGAGGAGGGGCTCAGGTCTGTGGGCTGGAAGACAAGATTGGCACATTTGAGGTGGGCAAAGAATTTGACGCGCTGGAGGTGCACATGGTCGACCTGGATATTCCGAGTGTCAGCTCTCCCATTGAAGAGGAGGACTCAACCTTTGTGATATTTGAGAAATTCTTGATGACGGGCGATGATCGGAATATCGCCAAGGTGTATGTTCAGGGACGCTCGGTGAAGCTGTGACAATGGAATATCGCGACCCTCTCTCTACCTTACGCTAATAGCAAATGGTTAGATAGCTGCTCATCTGAGAGCAGACGTGTTACGCAGTGATCCCAATCTTTGGCTCCAATCGTGCAAAGTCAGTGGAGGAAAGAAGATTGCATTCTTGCGTGATCATTATGTCGTCCAAGCCATGTTCAACTCCATGACCCCTTCTCAGGCCCAAAGTAGCCTGCATCGGGAAGGCGTTTGTACGGCGTGCCTTGCCCATCGGCAGTATGAGTATATACAGTGTTTCCCCACCACGTGAGTGGTCCAGCGGGCAGTGAAATGCAGAAAAAGATGATGACGGTAGAGACGGCGACACCGCAATCCAGTGCGGCAGACAAGACGTAATCTAGACAAGTTGTATTAGTAAAATTGGCCAAGATGATTGTACACTTCAGAGTCTTCTTCTCGTCAACTTGCAGCTCTCTTTGAAGAGTCTAGACGTACTGTATTTTGACCACCAAGCTGGTCTGCGACGTCGAATGAACCAGTTGAAGAGCACATTAGTGGCCCACCAAGAGGAGAAATTGACCCCAGTCGCAGGAGGCACGAGACTCATGGCTCCAAAAGCGACAGGCCACGAAAGATAGTTGACGTTTGTCCACCGTCGACCCAAACAGAACGTGATGATCACTAAGACAGGGCCAACCAGAAAGAACCACAAGAGTTTCCCATAGATCTCACCTGGCGAGAACAACCGGCCCGGTCCAATGGCACCTACAGACAAACAAAGAATGCAAGCCAAGGTCAGTCAATTAAACATGTGGAGAAGCCTCAAGCACTAGTTGCTCATGCCCTGGAGGAAGGACCTACCCCATATCAAGGATGACGAATAGGTCACGCGACCGTGCGGACAAGTGAAATTACCATCGGCATCAGGTGTACAGACCTCGTCGAATGTCGTGATCATGAACACGGTGACACCACACTGTACAATGGCACCCAAAAGAGCTGCGATACCTTGAGCAGCGAAGACGGTGCGGGGAGATATGTGCATGTAATGAGCAAGTTTCATATCCGCAACAAATCTGGAACATGATCAGGACTCGCCGCCGAACAAGAGCTTCACTCGGAATGAGGGGAGGGGGGAAGCTGTAACGTACTCAATTCCCTGTTGAATGGCAACGTAGCCGTAAAATTTAAAAATCATGTTCGCCATGGGATGGCCGCGCATCGCGTATCCCCCTATGAACTCGGACAACAGATTGAGCTGGTTGCTACTAATGTTGGTCAAAGCCTTGATGACTCCCACCGGGATGAAATAGATGGTGGGTAGTACGAATGCCAGGAACACGGCCCAGATGGGAAGTTCTGTGCGCCACACTTCATTTGTGACCACGCTCAGCACAAACATGACCACGGTGACGACGCCAAACCACCACCAGGGCACTCTTCGATAGGTGGCCATAATGCGGGCATGAATATCGCGTTCGTTCGTTCCCTTCCACTGTCGCCAGAGGTCGGGGCCGTGGTACAGAATGATGTGCACAAAGATCCCTGTGAGATTGGCAAAGGCTACCCCAAAGGTCATGGCGTAGCCCACCGGTAGAAACATGGGCGAGTACGCTTGATATGCCTTTTGGTTCACCGAGCCATCGGGGCCCATGATCCGGGAAGTGTTGTACGCGTGACCTGTGTTGTCGAACGTGTTGGAGTTGAGAAGGGGTAGATAGGCCGAATACCAGGTATTGGTGTAGTACAGAATCGGACAGATCAACCAGTAGAATATAGCAAACGAGCCCATGACATTCAACCCTGCCCAGAAGGGCACCAAGAGGGGGCTGCCGTTCGCATACACAATTTGCGCCCAGTCGAAGGTCAAGATGGACATGCCGAGGCCAGTGACCTGGCCGAATAGTTGGTTGACCACGACATTGGAGGGGACAATCCAGCATACGAAACTGAAAGTGCTGAGACCGGTGAAGAGGTATCCGGGGGCAAAATACCAGAGCGCACCCCCGAGGAAGACGACGAGAAAGAAGCGAAGACGAGTGATGCGCCACCCGTCCGCCAAGAGATTCTCTCGGGAATGCAAGGTGGCCAGGAGGGCCGCGTTGGACAGCACTTGTGGCCAAATCATCGAGGCCGGGGTGATCAGCCAACGTGCAGCCAGGCCCGCCAGTCCGAAGCCAAACAGCTGGGTTGTCACACAGAGGAGGACTTCAAAGCCGCCGTCGGAGCGCATGCCGTAGAACTTGACGGCGGCCTGTATGACCTGGGTCGCGGCAGCCGAGCCGAAGGAGACATTGGCCATGATGGCGATGAGGGCATGTTCTTTGATGTTGAATTGTCGATCCGGATTCAAGATGCCGATGGGCATCCACCGGGCCCAGAGACGTCCAACGGGGAAGGCCAGCAGTTGGGCGACCAACGAATTGATGGACACGCTTGGCTGACGGAGACTGAAAAACTGATTCAATCCGGATCCGATCTGAGGAGATGCATCAGTTAAGGTATAATGAGGTCTTCGAGAAGGACCTGCTCCCCAGGCAACGAGGTCCCCGGGCTACCTACGATCGTGAATAACAGTCCAATGACCCACATCCGGACAGTATTGACCGGTACAGAGGCATCGTCCTTGGGCCGGACGACGGCTCGAACCTCGGGAAACGGGGAGTCATCTGCACTGTAGGGGAGAACACGCTCGGCATCACGGTCGCGCAAGATCGTGATGTCGTCCTCGCCTTTGAGATCGGCGTGGGAGGTGGGAATCTGGAGTGTGAAGGCAGGTCGAGTCAACCAGTGCAGGTGGGCATGGGGGGATGGGATATGAACCAGGACAGAGAACAGAACCGGTGTGCCCATTCCGAGATCATGCCGACCGTCTGGGGATGGGCCATGCGTCCCATCCCCGATATTGCCAAGCCTTCGCTCGGAATATCCGTGTCTCCTCGACAAAGTCTCTCGAGAGTAGAGACGCTCTACGCCGGATGAGTCATGATGCCGGGCGACGGCCACGAGGGACTCGGAAGAACCCATGTGACCGGAGAGTGCAGTGGTGAGGGGTGACTCGGTCAGGTCACCAACGTACCTGGACGGGGGAGGCACCTCCCGGCTTGTCTTCGCGACCGGATGCCAGCACCTGAAGCTCAGTCGTCTGGAGGCTCTCCTGTGGCCCATCCACAGGGATCCCCCCCGCGACCGATCGCTTTCCGTGCATGAACACGCTGGAACCCCCGAGCGTCGAGAAGGTCCGCGACAGTCGTCTGCGGGTCAAGCCGATCACCGTCGACTTGGGCTGCTGTCGATCGCATCGACCTGTGGAGTCAGGCGGTACGACGGTGGTACTCGACCACTCGTGGGAGGATGGGAGGCTGAAGATCGCAGCACAGCACAGACACGACGTTGTAGCAAGATGAGACACGAGAACACTCGGATCACACCACCTGTCGGCATGTGCCGCACCAGCTGCGACGGAGTGGAGCAGCGACATCCGGGCTTAACCCCGATCGGTGACGTGATGCATCCACGTTCCGAGATTCCGGGACAGTCACGACTCACTAGTACCTGAGGTGGTAACTTGCTTCAAGTGCCCATTCTTGTCACTTGTACCTCGAAGACTTCAGTCGGAGTGCCGAAAGATCAGGTACGATGGAGGAGTCCCTTAAGGTAACTACCTACCCAGGTAGTCGCTACACCAATTTCAGTGGATCGGGTGACCGGCGATGACTCCCTCAAAGAGTGCAGTCGGACGTGGAAAGATCAATGCGACCAACTGGGGATGATCAATCGGAGCTCACAGAGAAATGCAAGTCTGCTAGACATAGTAAGGTAGCATATGACGAAGAATCCACACCATATAAGGCATGAGGCTGATGTAGGTTGTACACGCTCCCAGGGGAGAGCCAAAATCGGACGATTGACCGAGCAGAATAGAAGCAGACTGTGGGATTGGCTGTCTTCAGGACAAGGATGGAACTAAGATTGTCAGCGGGCGGCGATAGACTGTTTTCCACCCTCTAAACTCCGATTACCTCAACTAAAGCAAATGACCGGACGAAAAGCACCGAGTGACCACAGTTCCACTCTGATCACCCTTGACGAGAATAGTAGGAACTCCGCCCAAGCTTCCTCTCTCCATGTCGACGGCAGAAAGAAATATTTGCTTCGCTACCCTTTCCCCAACCTCAGGACCATCTCGACTAGGGGCGCGGAAGACTCTCGCAAATGGGACTAGCCTCTGTTCAACAACAAACCAAAGATCAAATCAGGAGAGATACGCAGACCTCGGGGATATTCTTGACTGCCCCGGTAGGCCCTCAGGATTCCCAGCTATCGCGAAGGGAACCACGGCTAGCGGAGACAAACCCCGCGATACGATGCATGGACCTCGGTCACGGCGTGAAGGAACAGATTTGAGGTGAAGTCGAGCAAGGTTTCTGAAATCAACGGAGACATGCGATGGTACAACGAGGGGTCTCGGCTATATTAAGCTTCCTAAACTGAGCCACTCTGCCCGGAGAAAGCAGACATTGCGACAAGTTAACGCAGGAGAGCGAGAGGTGGTGGAACATTGTGTCCGAAGCGACAACCACGACTGTCAAATTGACACTATATCAAACCTCACCAAGTGTGCCTCCATTTTCAGCACGAGCTGCCGCTTGGTCGATCAAGTTCGGTAATCGGTACCGCGATATCATCCCAACCGCGATTCGACACCAAAAAATCAGTGCGATGGGCGAATGCGACCAATCCGCCTGTACTTGGGACCTCCCCTTTGCACAACGCCCGATTATCGTTCTTGGGGTTGGTATTATCGGATGTGCTGCAGCCCGTCAACTACTCCGACAAGGACTTTCGGTGACTCTCGTCGCCGAATTTTTACCGGGAGATCAAGACATTCACTATGCATCCGCCTGGGCTGGGGATGCATGGCATGCAGCAGGGGGGATCACGGCCGATCAACGGCATCTGCAAGCCATCACTCATCGAGTGCTCTTGCAAATGGCGCAAGACCCCCAGTCAGGTGTCAGTGTGGTGGACGCGCGAGAACATCTGGAACAAGACCCAAGTCCCGACTCTGCGATCTGGGGCAGCGGAGTGGTCTCCAAGGTAAGTAAGGTTGACGGCCAGCTTGCCGACTCGAAGCTCTTCTCATCTTAATGCCGAAGAGAGCTTCCTTCGCTGACATTCTTGGTCGCGCTCAGTTTCGTCAACTGAATCGGGGAGAGTACCCTTCTGAATTCACCTGCGGCTGGGCGTACGAGCCGCTGGTCACCGATCCCATTCGCCACATGCCGTATCTCAAGCGAGAGATTCAAAAGCGGGGAGGTTGCTTTATTCGACGACAGATGGGCTCCCTGCAGGAAGTTTTGGATATGTTCCCAGCATCGAAAGTGTTTATCAACGCCAGCGGTCTCGGGAGCCGGGATCTTGCGGACGTAGGGGACGTGAGATGCTTTGCAGAGCGAGGGCAGAATGTGTTTCTGCGCACAGACCTTTGTCATACAATGTATTTCCGCAATGGTTGCGAATACACGTACATTATACCGCGGCCACACTCCGGTGGAGTGGTGCTAGGGGGTGTCAAGCAAGAAAATGATGTGTGAGTACGCCCAGTCTCCAAAAGCACAGCGTAGCAGACCTCGAAGACGGGCGACTATATCTATAGGCATAAATAACCAGACTAACCCTTACCTTGCTCTACAATTTCAGGTCACCCGAAGTCGACATGGACATCGCCCGAGACGTGATTGCTCGTGCACACCGACTCGCGCCAGAGATGGTACCAGCCCAACCACCAAAGAGTGCCCTGGGTCATATCGTTGGCATTCGTCCATCGAGACGTGGTGGCTTTCGTTTGGATACCGAGACTCGAGGCCCCCGGACGATTCTCTCGGCTTATGAATTTGGGGGTGGCGGGTATTCATTTTCCTATGGTGTCGCTGAGGCATTGGTTCGGATGGTAGAAAAAGCGGAGCGGGACAATCTCGAAGTCTGATGCAATACGGGGGCACTGGCATTGCTAATGAACCACTCCCAGATCAAGCGCAGAGATCAAGCTACAGCGTCTTGACAGGTATTGGAAGATGTGAGCTTCACGCTGCAACAGCATACCAACTACACAGTCCTTCCAGTGAACCATTCGTCCGATTGCGGATGATGATACGGGTCCTAATTTGGAGCGTGTCTTGATTGAGGCGGCCTTGTTTACTGTTGTCGCTATCGCGGGTCAACAAGATAAGATACCATCTAGCTAATGTATAGAGTACACCTGGCAGGCTGACATGGATGGTCCCTGGCGACGAGTTGATTGCCTTGTGCATAAGGCAATACTCTCAAGTCATGCCTCGTCACAAGTGGCTGTGCGTCATCGCCCACATGCACGGCTCGGATCTAGTACTATCCAGCACCGTGGTTATCGATAAGCATAATGACCCCATCGGCAGGAGGCCCCCTAGAAGTGGCACCCACGTTGTGGTGATTAGACTCCAACAGTAGGCACCCAGATTCTAGCACCGACATGACAGGTGCATATAGTTCTACGGTCGCAGCTTTCTCGAGAATCCTTTCTGACTCGTCACATCGACCATGACAGCAGCTATGATGCCAGTTTCAGTAGAGCAAGAGCCACACAACTCGCCCGCTACGCATCAAAATGCCTGGACTGACGTCACGCCCCCATCCAACCCAGAGGAACAAGCAGCGCGTACGATTCAGGTACGACCTAGTCGTCGAAGTTCTCACCAAAAGCCCGAATACCTCTGATTTTTGTTTGGGCGATACTGATCGATTATCGTGTGCCTTCAGAGAACTTACCGTGGGTACCGCACACGTCGCGAACTCGGTGGCTGTGGGATCGCTGCCCCCTCTCGATGGCTCCAGGTGCGTATGAAAATCCCCATCCTCCTGCTTATGCACCGGCGGTGAATATTCGTCCATGTTACTGATTACAAGTGCCATTAGACCCTTGATATTGCCCGCCAGCAGCGCACTGACAATGCGACACCACCCGAAATCAGTTCAGACGAGGGTTTGACAGAGGAAGACGAAACTGAATCCGACGAGGATCTCGACGACAACCTGAACCCCGCACGCAAAAACTGGCAGCGGGCTGTCAGCGTCGCCATACAAGCAACGGCAAACGAAGAATCTGCAGCGGATCATACAGATGATGGGGCCTCCCATCGTTCAGGCGCAAAGGCCTCGGCTTGCCCGCCCAAAATGATGGGCCTTGAATACTTCCTGGAAATGGTCGACTCCAAGCACCGCCATGGCAGCAACTTGCGAGCTTACCACGCCGCATGGAAGGAATCGCCGTCCAAGCAAAATTTCTTCTATTGGCTGGACCATGGGGAGGGCAAGAATGTAGAGCTTCCACAGTGCACCCGGGAGCAGCTGGAAAAGGACCAAGTTCGGTATTTGACTCCAAGCGAGCGTTTCAATTACTTGGTCGAGATTGACGACGCAGGCCTATTGAGGTGGGCGAAGAATGGTGAGCTTGTTGAAACGGATAGTAACCGGTTCCAGGATAGCTTGCATGGGGTGGTTCGAATCGAAGAACATGAGGCCAGCAATCGAGACGATTCTGCTCAGCGCACCAACGGGTCAGCAGTACCCGCTCCAGCCTCTGCGGATGTACCGCCCTCCGATGTGGTCATCAGCAACACAGACACCAAGAACCCGAATGTTTCCGCCAAGGAAGATTACGAACTGGACAAGGCCGTGAAGAATTTCTCAAAGATCCGACCCGCTGTGGTATATGACCATTTTGCTGGCGGACTGTCAATTAAGAACGGCATGTGGATTTTTGTGAGTCATTTTATTTCCGTCGATCAGCTTTCAAGGCTCCTTATTGACCGGTTTTGATGTGTAGGTGGCAGATACATCGTTCCGAATTTACATTGGAATCAAGGCGCCAGGAGCCTTCCAGCACAGCTCATTCTTACGAGGTGGAAGGATATCTGCCGCGGGTTTGATCAAGACCCGGAATGGACAGATCCGTGGCTTTGCACCGTTGAGGTAAATGAATATCCCCGAACCCCGAAACGCGTGGTAGGGAATTTGATCTGACTGTATCCAGCGGTCATTATCGTCCTCATCTTTCCAACTTTCGCGCGTTCCACCATTCGCTTCATGAACGTGGTGCCGATCTGTCGCGAGTGTCGATGACCAAATCCTACGCCATCCTAGCTGGAGTCGAAGGATGGACACGGACCAAGCGCAAGGTCAAGAGTGCGAAAGGGAAGCTGGGGGAAGCCAAACAAAAACTACACCTCACCCATGCTCGCTCGGATAAGCCCACGGACGAACCTGCTCGGTGATTGTCAGAAACGGATCGATATTATCACAAGCCAGGGAAGCTTTTCGAGGCGGGAGACGCACACGGTATTCACATTCACTGTTCGCTCATCTGCTGCCCAGCCTATACCCGCACATACCTTTCAGTCGTATTTGAGGGGCTCATGATCCTGGGTCCTGGAGGCTTTCAACCTCGTTACCTTGTTGGTGGATGGTCATTATGCTATTCAACCCTGTCATTGCCGATGCCTGTTGGTTCCTGTCAGCAAGGTGATCTCCGATCACCCACATGAGTATCTTGCAGGGACTCGATGGCTGGAGAAGAAACATGCTTGCGTCCACAACAAGCAGGTGCATGACTGACCCACGTGCGGGGCGCGCGATCAAGCCTGCGAACCGCCCCGTAGCCTGTGTCCCTGCTGCATCCATTTACTACACAAAAGAAGCCGACTCTCGCTGATGGGCAGAAGAAATGGACAGCTGAAAAGTCATCTGCACCAGAGGTTTCCAGCTCCTAGGGTCGCCGCTGCTAGTATCTTACTTGTAGGAGGTGGAATCATGTCACCAAACCTGAATTTGCTGGGGGACTACTGTAATCTGCAGCAATATCAATATTTCCAGATTGAGATTCGGCCAAGTGGCCCCGGGTCATTGTCGCTGTTGCCACAGATTTACCAAGCATAAAAGCAGTTGCCTAGGTCAATATGTGTATTACCTCACGGAGACTCCACTTCAAAGGTGCCTTCACAAAATAATGAATGATAAGCAATCAGTCGATGCAGATACTGATCTCTTTCCTCCCTCAGAGCCGTGATGCGAGCTTGTCATTCACTCCACGCAAGGGGTAGTCGTGGGACTTGCTTTTACTTCTCACACGCTCTCCGTCCTGTGGACGTATATAGTGTGCCTCAACTGCCGGATTATACCCTAGTCCCGAGACATGCTTCACTTCCTCGTCTGACACGGGATTACTGACTTGCCCGTCCGCTCGCTTGTAGATCGTCACTACCACAGCACCTCCTAGGCCCAGGTTGTGTTGAAGTGCGACATCTACACCAGGTACCAGCCGGTTGTTGGCCCAGCCACGAAGCTGCCAGGTTAGCTCGGCACACTGAGCGATTCCTGTAGCACCAAGCGGGTGCCCCTTCGAGATCAACCCACCCGAGGGATTGACCACAGGACCTTGACCTTCATATGTGATGTCCCCTCGGCGAACCATCTCATGCGCCTTTCCGGGCTTAGAAAATTCGAGCGCATCTAGAAGAAGGAGTTCGTTCGTCGAAAAGCAGTCGTGGAGCTCGCAGACCTTGATGTCTTGAATGCAGACTCCCGCCTCCTGCAACGCCAGTCGCGCCGCATCTCGCGACATCTGGAAACCGACTAAGTCGATTGCACTGCCCGAATAGACTTCGGGTCCATCTGTCAGCAATGCCTGGCCCGCGATCAAGATTGCTTGGGATTTCAAGGACGGCCGTGCGTCGAGAAAGCGCTGGGAGACCATTACCGCCGCCGCAGCTCCGTCACTAGTTGGGGAGCACTGCAGTTTGGTGAGCGGTCCGTACACCGGAGTCGATTTCAAGATGTCGTCGAGCGAATACGCTTGCCTGAACTGGGCGTAAGGGTTCTTTCGAGAGTGCTCATGGGAAACGCGAGCAATCTCCGCAAAATCTTCCGGTTTGGCCCCGTATCTAGGAACGGCAGAGAGAAGGGTCAGCCACCTGTTCAGCATGGGATTCTTCTCGCCGGCTTGATCGGAAGAAAAGGCATACTTTTGCATGTACTCTTGGCCGGCGTTGCCGAAGTATTGCGCATTTCGTGGTGCGTCACATTTCCCAAATGTATCTTCCATCAGCTTGGTTGAAGGTCCGAGGGGACTGGGACGATCATCCCATACACTTTTGATCGAACCCGGTCGCATCTGTTCAAATCCGACAATCAGAGCACAGTCCACGAGTCCTCCTTGGATGAGACGGCGGGCCGTGTGTAGACCAGTACTGCCTGTGGCACACGCATTGTTGACATTCAACACGGGACATCCTGTCATTCCCAAGTTATAGGCAATTCGCTGACCACTAGGAATCAAAGGCAAAGCTGATTAGATGAAACGCTTCCAACGGTTGTGAAGTGTATACGGTTGTCATGAAAGCGGTATGGGTTCATACCAGGTCGTGTCGCCGTAGCAATAGCATGCAATTACTTGCTGTACTTGATCGTAATTCACTTTGGCGTCAATCAGCGCTTTCACGGCGGCTTCATAACCCAGTTCGGGATACTCTCTAGTTCGACGGGGCTTGAGGAACTGAGTCAGCCCCACTCCGAGGATATAGGCATCGCTGGGTGAAGCTTGGGCGGACATTCTGGAACTTAAGATTCTTGATCTTGACTAGTATGGCAATGGTGAGATTCAATATAACGTGAAGATGAAGAAGAAATAGCAAGTCTCATATTGTACTCTTGCCGAAAGGCCGAGGCACGACAATTTGGAGGCAACGGGATAAAGTGATTTGATTGATTAATGTACCTTACTACCTACATACATAAGCTAAGTACAAACCCCGCATTTTCGGGTGGGTTTAATGCACGGCCCAGCCTCTTCCATCCATCCCCACACAAGCGGGACCTGGGGCGACAAGGCAATCGCCGGGCTTCCATCGTGAGATTCAAGATCGTCGCAAATATCGACCAGACGAAGTGGAAGGTTATCGTAGCGCAATATACATAATAATTGTATCCTTGGTCATCAAAAAAGTCACCAACGCACTCAAACGGATGTAACATTCTGGTTGTCGACAAGTAAGGTAAAGCCAACGCTAGAAGGTCCGGAGCGCCAGATAGAGCCAAGAGTAATAGTAAGAGTAATAGTCAGGGACGTAGTGTTCTAGGTGTCGCTATAAAAACCACATAAGGTAAGGTAGCTAGGCCGTGCGTAATCGTAACAATATCTCAACGTGGCTGATTCGAGCGCTTTATAATTCCTCTTGGGCACGACGGAACTACCCCTATAGACGCAACGACACGACTGGAACTCGAATATCATTGCATTCTCATTCAACAATTTTTTTGTTTTCACATTCAGTGAAATCGCAGAGTCGTGATTCAGGGGGTGTTCGTCTAGCATATGATACTGTTGGCTCACCGCAGTCCATAACCTAGATAGAATCTCTCCCCGAGTCCCCGCTACAGTCAATCTCACACTCATCGCTCTCTCATATTATGATGCTGTACCCACTGCGGCCACCGGGCTTCTATCACTACCTATCGGAGGGGTGATTCTCCACAATCAGCTACAAAAACATATGTCTGATGCGGTGGTGAGGGGGTTAACAATGAACCGCAGACACAATTGTCGAATGTCATGGTTGCACCGGTCGAGATCCTAGAACAGCCGCCGGCTGACTTTTCCAAGGTGACCATGATCCGGCAGTCTCTGGTAAAATCAGTTCGAGTGATCCGGAAGGTAAGTGGGTAGTTTTGCAGGCCTCGATCTGATCTTTAATATTCTTATCCCAGTACTCTTATCCCAGGGTTTGACATGAACCAAAATCATGAAACGGAGCAAGGCTTTATGCACGAGGTAGTGGAAAATAACTCAAGTATCAAAGCGGATTGCGGTTGATTCATGTACATATATCCATAATTCTTCACATCTAGGTGAGAGTATGAATGTCACGATCCATGGTGTTCGTTTTCTTTTTACCGCTATTTATAACACGCCAGTGTGGTTGTATGCAATCAACCCACTATTACAGAATAATGTAAGCTGCCCCCTCGAGTGGATCCATGGTCCTAGTAGGAGTAGAAAACGAAAATGCACACCACTGATGCCCTGCTGATTGTACAATATCGCACAAAATAAAGAAATTTGAACAGCGTTCTGAAAACACTGGTGAATTAAATTCCGTGCGAATGGCGCTATGCTGTGCTTACATATCAAGGATCGCCTCTCACTTGATTAAGTGTTATCATGGAATTCATAGTCGACTCCGAGCCTGATTGCCTGGTACAAAGGTTGTCAGCTCAGGAGGTCCTATAGCCCCCCTTTGCTGCCAGAACCTTTGAATCTGATCCTAGTACTGATCATGATGATCTCTTACTAAGCCATAGTGTGGCCCGTCCGGAAACGCTACCCCTTGAACCGCACAACCCAGCTCGGATTTCGCTTCTTCCTGATGGGATACCACATCCTCCCATCCAACCACTTGATCCGTCATCGAGTACAAGTATAGTCGCTTAGCTGTAGCCCTAAAAATGTTGGGGTCATTTAGTTGCGCGCGCAGGTCCCGTACAGAAGCCATCCACCCTGTCTGCTGGAGACCACTGATGATGCTAATAATGGGATAAAGTAAAACCTTGCCTACCGTTCGAACTGACAGAGAGGTAGGTAATGAGTGGGCAGCCGCCTGGTACGTGCGCTGGAAGGATGTATCGCCAGGGCAGCAGTCAAAGATAACACCACCGAGATGTCGTCCAAAGTCGGAGATGGGATGGATGGGATCACTCTGCAACGAAAGCGCCAACTGTATGGCAGTATTACATCCGCCGTGTGAGAAAATATGTAACAAATTCGAACCACTGCGTTCTTCCTCGGTGGCAGAGCCAATAGATCGCCGAATCACGTCGCGGGCGGGGGCCAGGCGCGCGTGGAGGATGCTGAAAGGGAGTGCGCTGATTTCCAGAATGCGTGTAGTGATCAGAAGAATTGCAGAGTTGGCGTAAGAGGCTCGATAGCCGGCAATGCAGTGCTGAATGCGTCGAGGCGTTGCACCACCGAGCCAGCTACAGAGTATGATGAGGGCAGGATCACCCGTCACGCATGGCTCTCGAGGCTGCCAAAAATGTATGTTTTCCCCGATAGGTTTCAGAGGGGTGAATAAGACCGCTTGCATGGCCTCTACTTGTCTTGGGTGTGGTTTGATGGTAAGATCGGGGCGGGGGGGGGGGGGGGGGGGGGGGGGGGGGGGAGGAATAAAGTGGTTGAACACGGATCATCGGGTATTAGTGCGTCCGCGTCCCAACACTTTTGCTGTTTTGCTTATGGATGTGCTACACTACGGCAGCGATTAGGAGTCATCGGCGATGGGACCGAGTATATAGCTGGACTCCTTCATATTAAGTCCTGAGAATAACGATCGCAAGCATCCTTGTCCATACACTCGATGAATCCTTGGTTCCTTACGCGCAGAGGCCCGAGAGGTTGGTATGATGGGGTTGAGCGCTGTTTAGATGTCCCTTTGACCTTGATGATCTACAGCTACAGCTACAGTGGGGGTTTGGGGGTTTAGGGGTTTAGGGG
>WIWV01000158.1:0-54743 GCA_014839625.1 Penicillium ucsense | reverse complement strand
AAAGTAAACTTCTGGCGACTTGTCCCCATCATACCCCCCCCCCCAAATTCCTTGAGTAATATTTGTTATTCATATCTACCTGTTCAGTCTGCATAGTCCAAGAGACAATTAAAGCATTCAACCTCCCTCCCATCATCCATTAGCACTAGCCTACTCGGTAGAGAAAGGAATGATCAGATATGCTTGTCGAGCTTAAGTCTCCATCGCGCTTTGTTCTCTTCGCCTGACCAAGCTTGCGGTGCCGCGTCTCGTGGAGACGTCATTCCTCACCTATTTCTATAGGCTCGAGCGCGGACCTGGGTACTAGGTAGGTTCCAGGGCAGGATTCATTTCAGGTTTATTTATTGTCAATTGGTCAGCAGCCTGTGGTGGATAGACCAGGAGCTGACAATGTGCTAGGTGGCACGTGCAAGTCCACTTGCTACAGGAAAATAGGATGGTGATTGGAAGACTCACACTGGACCTGTTGCGTCAATGATAGACAGAATGAGAACGGCCCACGTCACGTTGGATGCAGGTGGGCGTTTCAAAGGTCCAAGATGGCCCAAGGTCATTGCGGCTCTTGGACTGGCGAGTGAGATACACTGCGTGAGGCATTCCAGATTCTACACGAGCTATGAAGTATTTTCAACAGAATCAGTCTGGACAGAGTCCAGATAGCTTGAATTGAAGGTCTAGGCGCAGTAACCTAGGAATCGACTAAGATACCATGAGGGCATCAAGCACCTCGAACGTACGAAGTCACTATCTCGTCTCACATCACAACATATCATAACCGTGAACATGAACCACATCGGTAAGAGTAAAAGGGACGATGGGTAAGAGGAATTGGGGAGCGGGGGAATAATTTTAGCATCCACTACCAGGCTCAAGTGGACGAGAAAAGGAACAGATGGAAGATACAATGGATGAGCATGATAAGATTGTCAAAAAGATATCAAGTAACGCTCTCCAAGGTAGTGGGGGTATTCAAGAGGGTCAGGGGTTGGAAGAGGGGTAGAGGAAAAAAAAGGAGAAACGTTGCATGTTTTTAGATATGGGAGCGCACACGCTTATTTGAAGACGTGGCCGTCAGCCATCTCGAGGGTCTTGCCATCGACGGTGACGGGGGTGTCCCAGGCCCAGATGTCCTCAACGTACTTGCGGTCAGCCTCGGAGGTGGGGTCGAGCTTCTCGAAAGTGTACGACTCCCAGTCGGGAGCAACATCGAAGGCGGGCATAGCCTCCTGGCCACGGACCATGAAGACACCCTTGATGACACAGGCGTAGTTGGCACCGAAGACGGCCTGGCAACCGAAGAGGTACTTGCGGGAGCCCTCAAGACGGGCGTGGAAACCACCGATCAGGTTGTTGGCCATGAAGGTGAGCTTGAGCTCGTCGTTGTACTTGTAGTCGACCTTCCAGAGAGAGTACTCCTCGGGCTTGTAGTGCTCCCAGAACCAGGGCATGGCGACGGAGCGGGTGTCCTCGTTGGAGTACTGACGCTTCCACTCATCGAGGATGAGGGTGGGCTTGCCAAGGGCCTCAAGAGGGTGCTTGGCCTTGGGGGCAGCGGGGGCCTCCTCAGCAGCGGGAGCAGCGGCGGCGGCAGCGGCGGGAGCAGCCTTGGGCTTCTCCTCCTTCTTGGGGGCAGTGTACTTGGTGATCTCCTCGGCGAGGACGGGGGAGGGGACAACGGCCTTGAAGGCGGGCTGGGCAACAATGGTGTTGAACCAGCGAGTGACAGCAGGGTTCTCGGAGCGGAACTTCTTGTCCAAGACGTTGGCGAAGGCGCGGAGAAGGAGGGAGGCAGTGAAAATATCAGCCAGGGTGATACGCTCGCCGACCAGGTAGGTGTTGGCGGTGAGGTGCTTCTCAAGGACGGCGATGGCCTTCAGGGCAACCTTGGAGACCTCATCGACGGTCTTCTTGTTGTAGGCGTCGAGGCCGAGGAGGGGGCGGTACCAAGCACCGAAGGAGGTAAGCAGCTCGCTGTTGGCGAAGGACATCCAGCTGACGATGGAAGCATAGTCCTGCTTGGTCTTGCCGAGAAGGGTGGTCTTCTCGTTCTGGGAGGTGACTGTATTGCGAATAGGATTAGCCGACAGGATCAACCAAGAAACACTTTGATGTGAATCCGATGGTGATGATGCAACGCAATAGGTGTCTTGACTGCAGGGCGATGTGCTCCGAGAGGAACGGGACCATCCAAGGCAGCTTGGGTTCGTGATAACAAGGACACATCACCAAGTTGTCTCAGGGGCCCTTTCCCTCTCCCGTGGTGCGAAGAAATTTTCCCAATGCTCAAATGGCGGGGTACTGGTTTCTCCCCACATGGTGCGTGTGATGGTGTTTTCAGAGTGTGTTTAATCTCAACATTATAGTTATAGTTTCTGACAGGGATAACTAAATGATATCTCATCATAAAAGCGAACGGGGGGTGGCCCGTGGTGATGACATCGGTCATATGAGGGCGAGAAGAGTCAGGGGCAACAGAGGACAGGTTGCAAAAACGTACCGTAGATGGCAATGGCAATGACCTCGGAGAGGTTGAAGCCGTTGGCGCCCTGGAAGGCAGGGATCTTGCCGAGGGGCTGGAGCTTCAGGTACTCAGCAGAGGTGGTGGCCTCGGAACGGGGCACAGTGTTGACCAGCTCGAGGTCGAGGTCATTGTGCTTAGCAGCGACCTGCACCGCAATGGTGCGGGGGTTCTCCTGAAGAGAAATGTTAGTATGAATGTGCAGTTGAATGGCAGGTTTCCTGATGAGAAATCACATACAGCTTGGCCGTAGAGCTTTCCGAAAGACATTTTGAAAGCAAGGGATGTGTGATGGGGAAAAGAAGAAGAGAAAGGAAGAGAAGAGCGGAACGTGAAGAGGGGCAAGATGAAATTTTGTGCGGATCCCACCCCGTCGGGTTCCGGAGGAATAGTTCTTGCACTAGTCACGTGTTGGGAAAAACAGCTGTGACTTGCGAGCGAGTATGTCGGAGATGCCGTGCGGTGTCGAAAACGAAGGGTCTAATACAAGTCCTGCACAACCCTTGAAAATGGCCCGACCGACGACCAATGGTCTTGCACAGGCCTTGCAGGCTCTACAGATTCGACCAACACTCCCAGCTCGTCCTGTAATTCGATCTCTGGCTCAACAAAGGCGGACCTATGCGATCGAAGTGGAAGCGGCAGCACAGCAATCATCAACACCGACCCCGAGCGAACTGCCACCGACCGAGCTGGCCCCAGCAGCGCCCAAAATCGAGTTTGGAAGTTTCCTCAGTCGTCCCGCGCGAATCGTTCCTGCATCACCCTCATACTTCTCGGGCAGCCCTCGCTTCATCGACCACGTCTTGGCATTGGAAGACCTGCAAGCTAAATATGCTTCGCTACCAACCGTCGCAGCCAGTGAGGCTCCCCGGATGGCCTGGTTCAAGCTCGCTCAATTTCGTGACTATGTTGGCGAGCCTGTCCCCATGAAAAAGTACAAGATCTTGGTGAAGATCTTGCAGCGGTTGAACCGTATCCAACCAGACATGCTTCCCGAGGAGGTCAAGACCACGCTCAAGTCGTTCCTGCGCCCAGGAAATCCCTTCGCGGTCGAACACGTCTCACGAACGGTTGATGAGAATGGCCGTGCTCGTGCAAAGGGCAAGCGTAAGGAATCGACGGCTGTGGTGCAGCTGGTTGAGGGCGAGGGCGAGGTTATTGTGAATGGCAAATCACTCGTCGAGGTTTTCCAGCGAGTACATGATCGAGAAAGCGCTCTGTGGGCGCTTCGTTGCACTCAACGTCTGGACAAGTACAACGCGTGGGTCACGGTGCGAGGCGGAGGTATCACCGGCCAAGCCGAGGCGATCACCTTGGCCATTGGCCGAGCTTTGATGATGCATGAGCCAGGTTTGAAACCTGTGCTGCGAAAGGGTATGTACCACGCTCATTGCTACAAGCTTCATGAACCCCCCGCCATCAGAGCTAACATTTGCCTTTTTTTCCCCCGTCTAGCTGGTGTCATCAGTGTGGATGCCCGTCGTGTCGAGAGAAAGAAGCCCGGTCACGTCAAGGCCCGCAAGATGCCTACCTGGGTCAAGCGTTAACAGGCGTGGAGGGAGACATTTTCTTTTATCAAGCGAGACTTTTCTTTTCATTCTGCCCTACCATGTATTATTTCTACCCGCCTGGCCATCTGGGCTCCATCAGTCCCGTTTTATATCCTGTACAATGCAAATGGAGCTTTGATTGAACCTTGACTTGGCTGGAGCGCTGTCCAGGCGATCTGGTGTGACAAAGAAGGTATTAGTTCCGTTAACGAAAGGCATGCTGCTTCAGAACATCACAGGGCGTTGTTATGCTACGAGGATGGTGCAGACGGGAGGCTCGCTCCATCGGGCTAAGTGGACGCGGTACACTTAAATGTCAACCACGGGGAAACCAGGAATCGACAGAGTGGAAAACTCAACTGCCAGGTAAGCTAGGTAGATAGCCCTTAAGCACGACACGGTAGACGTCCTCCGAGTGAGCCGATGACGAGCATGCACACGTACTGGCATATCCATGTTTGCAGAATTCCAACTGAGTGGTACAACTGGCTCACCTGCACGGGTAGAGCTATGGACGACAGGTGCAGTTTATCTTCCTTCCGTCTTGATCCTGTATAAGAAAGTGGGACCTGGAATGATCTAGTCCATGAGAGTTGAAGAATAGTGAAACTCAGTATGGCTTGGCTTGATTCACGCTATCCAAAGCTCACGCGAACCTCCAAATGGATCTTCTAACGAGTAAAATGCCAAGCCACTTAGTCTGCTATCACCATCTTCAGTGTATAAAAACGTCCGGTCTCCTCCAAGGATAGATCTATTTAGGCTTCAGACCTCCAAGAATCTAAATGGTGCGATAGTCGATAAACGTGCCTTGTTCTGTTCGCCAGTTTGGTGGCAGTTCAGTCTTCAAGACACAATGATGTATGTCGTATAGATGTACAGCACAACGACGTGGCGTTCAATCTCGCGCTAAAGTGCCAATGCATCTGGATCTGAATCTGGACATTCAGCTTTAGATCGATCATGCAGGTCCGAATCCGATAGATGCAGGACCGACATCGAGAGTAAGCCGGGCCGGGGAAGGGTACGGGCTTGCACTGAGTGGAGACTGGATATTGGATATTAGATACAATGGATAGTAATACTGCATGTGGAATACCGACAGATCACAGCGCTTGATCGTAAGCAAAGACAAGAGGAAGCGGGTATGGCGGGACAAGGAAAACGCAAAAGAACTCAGATGCGACTACGAGACTACAAGCACACTGCCCATGAGCACGAGAATACGACGAGTAACTTAACCTGATTTTTTGTGAAGCTGGGCCTCTCGGGCATTTCTCGGGGTTCTAAGGGAGTATAGTTCCTGGCGTCGTTTTCTGAGACTTGTTATATTATTGCTTCTTCTGGTGGTCAGGTTCTAATCCACCGTGACCACAAGTTCCGAAGTACAGTCAAACTCGGTCTTGTCGCTTGGACCGCTAGTAGAGGTACTTTTGCATCGCGGCCGACTATAGACTGTGCGAAACAGGCGTAGAATGAACAATGAACATCCCGCACTTAACCAGAACATTGAATATTCTGTATGGCAGCATGTGAACTTGTAATATGACCCATTATACTCTCCTTATTGGCAACGAGCCTACCAGGTGTACACGATTCCCGACCGTCCCATCGCTTTCTCAAAATTAGCGATTGCGATCCATTCGACAGGCAATTTAATCGAGGGAGGTCGCCTATCACGAATCCTCCGATTAGCGCCGCGCTAGTGAGCAATAGCCTCTTCGCGTGGCTGCACAATGACATCCAATCATGGGTCCATAGACATGGCCAACATAGTGGCTGTCATTGCAAAAGTCCGATCGTCGGGTCGGGGAGTCCAAAGTCAAAGTGAAGCAAGATTCAGAAGATCTGGCACTCCAATCATGTGAAATCATCGTGGCTAGTGATGATCTTCTCTGTGTCATGTTTTTGCTCTCGGGAGGATTCCCGCGTGTTCCGTCATCTCGGGTGCGCCCCCCGCATGGATCCCATTGCGCTGGGTTTGTCATGGCTGTATGGTTTTTTGGGGGCCTATGAGTTTCCCTCGCAAGTGAGATATGAGGATCTTGGAGATATTTGATCGAGTCCTAGTGAGATCCCCGATAGTGCCCGGTGGTGGATGTAACCCTATCGGCAGCTGACCTGAGCGTGTCAAGTAGGACGAGTAAGATTGATTTAGTTCCATGGCGCTTGGGCTATCCTGATTCCCGTCAGGAAGGATGAAGCGGAGGTCAACCAGGAGATGTAATTTCTTGGGGACGATCATGAGACGGGTTGCCTTCCTCATTTGAAGAGACACTCAGACACTTGGCGTCTAGGATTCCAAGTAATTGTTCTCATGATCGCTGCGTTGCCAAAGCAGGTTCCGGGGTCGCTGGGATGCGGAGCAGCTCGGGCTTATCCACTATTAAATCGAGACACTGGCCGAGGACTACGGAGTCAAGACGTATAATATTAGCATAGTCCCGACAACGGTAGGGCCCCGTAACAAGACGCAGACCCGTAGATCGGAAACCTCGCTTGGTAAGGACATCAATTGCATGGCGCGAACCTTGGACTGTAAATCAGCCTACGTACCGGAAAGAATTTCCTCCTCCCAGATACCCATCTGATAATCAACCAGTCCGTGCTGCTCCAGCTGGTCGCAGAAATGAATCAGATCTTTGCCGATCTCTTCCATGCGATCGCGGCTGAGCAGAGTCGTGGAGGATGCCTGGTGACCAGTGGTGATGATGTCTTGAGTAAGATTCTTTTGCTTCTGACAGAGGGCAAGCCAGCAGATGTTAAAGTCATTCCAGAACTGGAGGCGCCGGGAGTGTTGTTTGTGGTTGTCACTCAAAAGTCCTACGTGTCAGAAGAACGAGATTAGACTTTTTTTCTTTCTGTGGATGTTGCTGGGTGCTTTTCCAATGCATTGGAACCTCCCCGCTTTGGTGGTTCCGGGGTAGATGAGGAAAGACCAAAGATCACCAGAGGCGGGAACGAGGGCAAAATGCATGAAAAGGAACGCCATGCAAGCCCCCAGAGCCATATCGAGACTCACCAAGATCCCGTGCATTCGTAACAAGCCATTCGGAAATCTCCACCATTGATCGACTCGCATCCACTAATCTTCCAGCACGTATCTGATCCAAAGTACTGCACAAAGCTCGTTGGTACTCCGGATGCTCAAACTGATCATCGGCCGATTTCACATGGGGATCAATCTGCGCTTGCGACTGCTCCAGTGCTGACGATTGAACAGGCTGCGGGTCCAAGTGCGTCGAAGGTTCACCTTCCATCGGCGTATATTCGGCCAGAACATTTGGGAAGGATTGCCCGGCGCTAGATCGCGCCATGGAATCGGGTTCATTATATGAAATAGCATTGAGGTATGGGGACAGGCCTGGAATCCCGGTGCCAGCGCTCTCGTCTGAGAAGTACTGTGGGATGGCGATCTGATGTGATAGGGCGTCCATCCCTGCAGACTGCCGTGTCGAGTACTGTGGAACCTCGTCAAAGGATCCATGAGTTGCACTTTGTTGCTGGCTGAAGCTGTACAGCATGGCTGAATCGTATGGAACCAATGGGATGGATTCAGCAGCGGCGCGCCGTCGATTAAGATGGTGAGTTGAATTTGGGCTCGTTTGATGAAGTTGTGAGGAGACATTTTGCGATTGATGCTGATGCTGATGTTGGTGTTGTTGATGGGCTTGCTGGTGGTGGTGGTGGTGATGATGTTGATTTTGATGCTGCTGCTGCTGCTGCTGCTGTTGCTGGGCAAATTGAGCTTGTACAGATCGCTGGGAGAGTTGATTCATGAAGGGAGCATGACGTGGTCGCATATATTCCGACGCAAAGGATTGCATGTCGCTGGGCTGTAATGTGCCCCCGGAAAAGGCATTCCCTGTGTAGCCATAATCGTAAGACATGGTCGTGCGCTCTGGCGCCTGTGAGATTCCCGTGGGATCTCCACGTGTGCGCATGGCCTGTTCGAAGCGATTCAATCCGCGACCTCGATCTGTCGCATTGTTTGATTGGGCCATCAACTGCTGCAGCTGCTTGATGCGGCGATCGCCATCCATCAAGCTGTCCCACACGGGCCTGCGTGGATCAAGATCGGCCCAGAGGTTGGGGGACAGCGGCGGACTTGCGTAGGATGCCAGCTTGAAGAAGGACAGGTAACTTCCTCGATGGGAGTGCTTATTCTTTTCTCCTTCCTGAATCGAGGACTTGTCAATCTGCCCTCTTTAAGCTTCCTTGGTCTCCGAATCTCGACAGAAGTTCTCTGGATGTGTTTTGATGCGGTGGAGACAGTGGATGGATCAATCGAAGCCCTTTCGGTGTCTTTGCCGGGCTGTGCTGGTATAGAAGCAACCCGAGTCTGTCGTTCAAGTCCAGCGGACCCGACATACATATACAAGACCCGCACCAAGGTTCCTCTGTCGAGACGAGCGATTCGTCACCGAATTATCCACGCATTCTCCACGCGGGTCGATAGGTAGACGGCGGATCCTCGGAATGGGTTCTTTTTGGCCCACAGGTATATGACGAATCTGATCGGAGATCTCGTGTTCGTGATGAGAGAGACGTCCACCCAAGGTTAGGACCACACTATATGACGCTAGTGAAGAGAAGTTGTAGGGTCTGGATCCTTCCGCGGCGGCTTGGGGGGAACTCTTCCGAAGGCGTCAGATCGATCCACTCGAGATGATGAGGGACCAACTAGCCTGAATGAGGAAATGAGACACCAACCCGCGCAAAGGCAGCTCTAGGAAAAGCAGGAAAAGAGGGCCAGCAGGAAGGAATGTGAGAGATTCGGTCCGTGGACGGCATCGCTCATGGGGGACGGACGGGAAAATCAAAGCCAAACGTACCGACGAGGTGAGAGAGACCCGCGTAAAAAGCACGATCTCGATCCTTCTGGATTCCTTTTTTTCCTTGTTTGTTTTTCCTTTTGTCAGGCTCGTGGGAGCCCGGCTACTTGGGTAGATTCCTTGAAGGAAAAGGAGCGGGCAACAAAACCAACAGAATGGGAACCATCCAAATCCAGGACGTACGGTAGGTAAGTTAGTCAAGATTGGTACTCCACAAGGAATTGGTGGGCGATTCGCTCGGGAATCAAATGGTCGACTGGGCTTCCAACTTTCAATGTCAAGCTCCGATGCAGCTGTGCAGAGTCCGAGAGTCCCCCAACCCGGGATGAGGGCAGAGAGCGCACTAGGCGTGTCGGCTCGTGAAGCTGGGATCGCGGTGATCGACCATCAAATCGACTTTCCGCGCATTAAGGCTCCGTACGTCGATGATCGCCCGGGAACCCAGTGTGGTGGTTCCCTTAGTGGATTCCCGGGACAGGAAACCCAAAAAGCAAAGTCAAATCAGTCCGAAAGGTTGGACGCTAGGGAGGATGGGAGTTGACTAGAGGGTCCACAACACTTGAGGATCCATGTGTATGATGACAGGAGTCGAGCGCTATCAGGGAACTAAAAAAGAAAATACCCTTCAACCCGGAAACAGGATCAAACAAATCAGCAGCTGCAATCTGGGCCGACTACTCGAAGATCCATGACAAAACCACAAGAAATTAAAAGAATTTAAGAAGCAACATACTGTACTCAGCAGTACAGGACTAACGGACTCCAAGGTAGGTCACGCCTTTGGCAGGCGACAGTCCCGACTAAGGTATGAGGGTAACAATTGTCATGCAAAGTATTCCAAATACCCGCGGCGGGCATATGAAAAACAAGAACCAGATTGTTTGGAAGAGGGGGCAGCGCGTGAAGAATTGCTGTTTCTGCCAGCTTCGGCTCAGGCGCAAGTTCAGGTCGAAGAGCCAGAGAGTCTCAGCTCGCATCAGCGATTGCAGCAAGGGTTTTTGTGCACTTGCTCGTCTGTCTACACTCTACCGTCTACACCAGAGCTGCAAGAGATCCAGGGTATCACCATCCGCACTTGACTGTTGGAGTATGGGATGACTAGTCTTCTGATCGTGGTGATGATCCATTGATCCATTGTCACTGACGGGAAGCGTGATCGAGGTTCTGAACACGTTCACGTCCAGGCCCTCATCCTCTTCGTCGCGTGTAACCTGGACGTCTGGGGCTGACGATCCACGGACGTGGCGGTGCCCGAAGGATGCTGCCGGACCCATCCAGAGACTCGGTATTCAGGATGGCGCAAAAGGGTGATCAGCCGACCTCCTTAATGCGCAATTTCTGTTTGGGAAATTCCCCTGGTTCCTCTCACCTTCGGTCCACAAGAAGGAGGTGCTGAGCTTGGGCAGACAGGCTAGTGACCGCAAGATGGACCGTCGTCGCTCACTGGCAACCAAGAGGGAATCCCGGAGCAAAAGCAAACCCTGGAGCTTGGACTCGGGCCCTGACATGCCTCCACTGACTCGGCAGATGAGGCCGACGAGGTGGATGACAACCTTTTGGTCTTGGCTGTCTTCATATGCTGACCGTGGCTGATCGGTTTCAAGAAGGGATTCTCCATACACTTGTACTGGGAGTCCTATCACTCTACTAGTCTACGGTCGATGTTCCGAGTCTCTATTCCCTCTTTGCCTGTCCCGTCACAACACCAGCCTCGGCAGGGCAGCAAGATCCCCCTTACGCGGGCTGGCGTGGGATCGGCACTGGCAAGCAGATGCATGCCAAGGACAATGGAACAAGCAATCATGACATTCTCCCTGGATGGAAAAATGCACGTCAAGTCCAGGGAAGGAGGGCGATCGGCCGAAGAGTGTGTGCTGCATCAGTGGATCTTCACTTGCGTGAGGCTCGCATCTGGTGGTCGCGGTCAGCCTTTCTTTCTTTTTTTTTCTCTCCTTTTTTCTCTTTTTTCTCCTCTTTTTTGACCATCGTATTGACGCCAGCGTCCCAATGACCGATTGCGCAAACCCTCGACAAAAGCTAGAACCCTTTCGCTTGAATTTGGATTGTCCATTTCGTAGTCTACAGTCTACACATTGCAGTGTTCATCCGACTGATTTGTCAGGGTCATTCTGTCACCCGGCCTAAAACCAGGGATAAGAGGACCGACCGGCTCGCTTTTCTCCCCTCGAGGCAAGGCTCTTCTTCATGCATCGGGAAGGCTGCGTCTCACGAACTTTCTCAGACACCATGCTGCCCACTCGGTTACTCGGCCAGCTGCTTGCTGGGCGCGTCTTTGGCGTGAACCCCTTTCTGTTCGAGGCGCTTTCTTCAGGCTCGTAAGAGGAAAGGTGAAGCATATCTGCGGCAAGTGAATTGGAGACAAAGGGTGACAGAACGAGACAGCTTGCTCTCTAATTTCCCGACCGGACGAGCGAGCGACGCGCGAATTGGTGTGTCTGTTGAATTACAGAGTTGCGGAAATGGATCATCGATCTATCAGCAGCCAAGCAATTCAGTTCAAAGGTACTAACTAGTTGTGCCCCTCGGGCGCAGAAGAAAGGACAGTACCTGAGGACAGAGTAGTAAGAAGTGCATTAGTCACTACATACTACTTACTACTTACGAACTACAGACTAATCCGGACGGCGACGATCACTTGACAAGTTACCTGGTAGGTTAACAACTCTCACAAGGGAACCTTTCGGAGGACCGCCCCATGGGATGGAAGCTGTCATTTTCGATTCATCGGGCGACGATTGGCTCCCATCTGATCCGGTGGTGTGGTTGGCATGGGGCGCTGCCGAGATTGGATTTGATCTGAACAAAATTGGATGTGTTCATTCGGGGCTTCGGGCGATCAGACGGGGAGTTTCGGACCCGGTCAGTCGGTCACTGTGAATCGTAAACAGTCTCTCCACTCTCCAGGCCACTTGATCGGATGATCCATGATGGATCTACAGCAGAAGTTTCGATGCAGAGTATTTTGCAGACTTGAGCGGGGGTTGTGTGGATGGAAGGACCTACTACCTAGTAGATTACTAGATTGTACAACACGCTGGATAGGTCGTTCAGAGAGATAGGTATCTATCCATCTAACAAGTTGATGAGAATTTCAGCCACAATTGCAAGACAAGTTGGGCAAACGCTGTACACCAGGTATACTCAGTATGCTTTTATTAGGTAGCGATCATATCGCCGACAGACCCAATACCATGTAGTAGGTACTACTACCACCACCACCAAGTCCGATCATTGCATCTGCGCCTGTTTGAGTTCCATTGACCACGCGGACAATTAACAACCCCCCCCCCCCCTGGTGAGATCTGAGACATGCAATCTCAAAGTGAGGCAGGTGGCGACTCTCGGGTTGGCCTGTAGTTTCAAATCATTCAAGGGCGAGAGGAGGCTCACCTCAGCACGGCGCCGAGTAACCACGACGGATGGATGTATCAGCCTAAATTAGCCACATGGTACAGAACTCGTTGCCCAAACCCCTATATCCTAATGAATCATGGCATTGTCTCTGACTTGCGCTCATCTCTCCTGGCTCCGAGGACAATGTCAGAGAGCTGACAACCTACCTTGTAATGCGGCTGTGACGACCGACCCATGACCTACGTTGGGTTAACCCGTGGGTGAGACAAGTGAATTGCATGTTCACATGAAACGAGTCTTGCACGGCTTTTGTCTTGTGTCACAGCAATTGAACCATCTCAGCTTCGTCAAACACGGTTACACCCGAGATACGAACTCGGGTTTTAGTCGATGACAATGTAGAAAGAAAAAGGACGTGAGCGATCAGCAAAAGTCAATGCCCCTTCTCCACTCCACTTGAACTTATACACTGACTTATCAACAGCCAAAAATTTGAATCCCTACTAGTTGGATGTCTCTGCGTTGGTGATGTTCAGCTCACTGCTACTGCGGCCACGTTTTACCTACCTCACTCACGTCTATAGTAGTCTGCATCGCTCATCAAACCAAGCAGACTGATGAACGCTATCAACCCCTCTCAGTCCATCTTTCCACCTCTGCCTTCACGTCGATATCTACTCTAAGAATCGCTGTCTGATCCAACTGACAAAAGTAAAAGGCAATCTGCACGACCGACCCGACAACAGGCCCGTGTGTGGCATGTGTCATGCACAGCGGTATACGTAGTGTAGTATACGTCGTATATATAGGTTTCAACTGCAGCCCGAGAACCCGTAAAGCGACGACGAATGGAACTTGGACAACGTGTTGCACCATGCAACTGAGAGTCAGTCGGAGAATCGGAGAATGGAAGGTCGAGGAAATTGTCTGCACATGCGCGATATCCCGCAAATCTCACGCTACCCTTTTAGACCGGGAAATTCGAGAGGATTCCAGTTTGTTTCCAATGTTGAGATGTCTAGACCATAATCCATCATATTCATATTTTCCTGGGACATTTTGAAGCCGATTCCACCCAGGAGCTTCCTGTCACTGAGCAGAGGTCTCGTACCTAGGATCTAAAATATTCTATGGGCAGTTCATGTTGTGGTCAATCATAAGACTACAGACTCTTCTCATGATGGATCGCTATCTGGTGGTAAGCTTCGCCCTGTTCAATGCACATAGGTATCACTACATCATGGCATGGCAATGCAGGGCTGTCAGCAAGCTTTGAAACACTTGCTTCCATAGGCACAGCTTCTACCTATGCCATTACTATCAACCTTGCCATGTTTTCTTCCAATCTTAATCAAAATATATTGTGCTTTATCCCTGCGATACTTACCTACATGTAATTACATTTGTATCCTGCCAACACAGGCAGGTCCCCTACGCCCGTCAATTACTCACTCTTCATATGGATATGTCGAAAGCTGATGTCCTCCCTACAGCATACTCAAACTTCGACCCCGTCCATTTTTGATTTTGACAGCTTCAACTGATGGGTGTTTTGTAGTTGCATGTATCAAATTGCAGGGCTTGTGGACAAGTCTTAGCCATCTTGGGCTCATCCCTTTATTATACAGGTATGAAAATTGTGCCCTCATAGCATTAGCAGGCCCGATGGCCAATTTTATCAAATGGCAAACGAAGTACATATAGCATTCCACTCAGGTGTCTGTGAGTCTCGAAAGGAATGAGGGTCGGGTAAGCTTAATCTCAGCCTGCAACATTTGATACAGGCAGCCTCAAAAAGCTCAGCAATAACGACAACAACAATTTTCTATATCCTAATGTACAGCGATATCAAGAAATCAACGTGTTCCATCAAGACCACCCAGATACAAATTTGTCCCACGCCCTGTATCTTTCACGATCACCACTGGCAATGACCACTCCTGTCCAGTCAGAACTCTTAAATCTTCGTCCAACGTCAAGCCACGCAAAGCTCAACTCACTGATATGACTCCAACCTTGCAAATTAGACTCACACAGCATGTCCGCCCTTCTGATCTGACACCGCGGGTGCCACAGAGAAGCCTCGAACCCTTTTTATGCATATGTGGCTGCTCGGCCGGCGAGAGATTAGCCCGAAGCAAAGGGGAGGTTTCAGGGTCGGCGACGGTCGTTGGAGCGTGCTGAGGATTGACCGTGAAGCACGGACGCTATTTACACGAACTCGAGTCAGGTCAGTTCGGCTTTTACGTCTATCTCCCCGAGAGAAGATGGCAGCTCATGGAATGATTCTGGCGTGCTCTTCCGAGCCGGGCTGCGTTAGGGGTCTTCCTTGATTGCGACTTAGGTTGTATCAACAGGCGTCCATGAGGTCTGTCATGAGATATACAGTGAGAGCTATCAGCATGATGACCCGCCAAGGCCTGATTGTGTCCTCGGTAGAACAAGGTTATTACGGGTCTCCACAGAGTACTCAAATAACCTCAAACTACAAGCTTTTGACTACTGCCCGGTCCGATAGTCTGTGAGAGAATCAATCTTCAGTCAGTGGTTCCGCCAGATGCACCTAGTCATGGATCATAAGAGGTGCTTTCACCGGCTTCCAGTAAAATTGAACGATAACCGCAAAAGAACTACATAAGCACACATCATATATCATCGAGGGTCATATCATCAAGACGCCCGAGGGTGGCGAATATTCGAGGGTGTAGCATCCGGGTGAGATTGAAAAATGTTAGGCAAAGGAGAAACAATGCTGGTCAAACAAGGCACCACAGAAGATGCGAACCGAGCCTTTCAGCACCAATGCGCCCAAGTAAATTTATATTGAGTCTATCGTAGGATGTTAGCATTCAGCCCTCTATGAAACAAAAACCCAGGGATTCGTCAAGAGAGTGTGCCAGCCATGTTGGATACGTACTCAGGGTCATGCTCAGATTCACGTCCGTGCTTTCCACCATCTGCGTAAACTCCTCGAAGCTGATCTTGCCGTCACCGTCCTTGTCGGCTTCCATGATCGTCTTGTCCACGATCTGTTGTAGCTGGATATCCTTCAAGTTGTTGCCGACCATCATTTTCAAAACAATGAAGAGCTCGCCGTTGGAAATGTACCCGTCGCGATCGATATCGTAGACCCGGAATGCAAAGCGCAGCTTTTCCTCTTTGTTGCCCCGGGCGCTGAAAGCCGAAAGCCCAGTGACAAATTCTTGGAAATCGACGTCACCGCCACCATCCTCGTCGAAAATAGCAATCATTCTGTGCACGCAGACATCGCAATATTAACAGACTGGTCATTCACGATCTCATATGCCCCCAGTGAGCGGGGACTGCAGCCGAGTGGTCGACCTGAACACAACGAACCTGGTGGCTAAAGGATTCGATGAGATCTGTGGAAGGGAAAGGAACTCTTCGCGATCAATCGTGCCTGACGCATCCTGTGTAGAACCCAGAGTCAGCTTTGGGTACCAAACAAAGCAGAAGCCGTCTCTGTCCCTTTCATATCCTGCTCACGAATCAACAATCTACCTACCTTGTCGAGCTTCATAAAGCGTTTGCGCAAGCGGTCCACTTCATCACGGTCGACTGTGCCAAGGCGTTAGCACCAAAACATAGGGCTGCGCACTGGCATATCGGCGCGCCACTGCGATCGGAAACGTACAGTTGGATGTGGATACAATGTTGTCAAAAAGCTGAGTCGTGCCAACAGAGCCTCGGCGGCGCTGCACGCTGTGCATCGCCGCTGTGTTGGGTTGTGCGGGTTGATCCATTTTTGAGTGACGAAAATAAGAGTTGGAGAGGGGGAGATCTGAAGTGGGGGAAGATGAAGAGGCGAGTGGGAAAGGGGAATCTTAAATTGAGCTCAGGGAGGCGAGTCTATTTTAAGCGGGTGGAGCATAGGTGTGGGAGAATTCCAGAAGTGGAAAACAGCAAAGCGCTCAGAATGATGAAGAAGACTCCAGTGAGGATCAGATAAGCGGGGAAGATAATGAGGTGAGGTGGTTCACGCGATGGATGCGGAGATTCAAGGTACGTTACGAGGAGGAACGCAGAGTGAACACCTCAAACAGATCCAGAAACGGAAGTTGTGAGCACCGGAGAGCGCAGATGGAGCTCCAAGTTCTAAGCCTGAGGCATACAGTCAGCGGCCTAGGGGCCGAAATGATATTGCATGCCTGTTGTTGATGGCACCAATATCACCCTAGTCAGGCATCAACATGATTCTGATAATGCCCAGCCCCGCACTAACCCGATTGAGACAGGCAAGCGAGCCCCTGAGGCCGTGCGCGCGGGCAAAACAGGCCGTCGCTGGGTGACATTACAACGTCAACCCATCAGCTGGCCCAGAAACGCCTAATCTTACGTCGTTGTTACCAACCCCTCAACCATCAATTTTCATCATCAAAATACGACTACGAGAAAGCGCATGAACAGACCTATCGAGTGATCCCCATTTCACCCACCCCCCGCCCATGGTCGTTGCCCGTTTGCGCGTCCCGTCGCTATGACTCGGTACGGGGGCTTGGGCCGGACGCGCCCGAAGAAACTCACCTCGAAGGCATCCATCCCAATCGTCCGCGAACACGAGATCGATATCATAGATGATGAGATACAATCTGCTTTACAACAGATCGAAACCGGCGTTGAAAAGGCCGAAGAATCGGTGAGTGTCGAGCCACATTATTTTTAGCCCCATCCACATGCATGTGATCACGTGACTGCATCGCCAAATGGACACGAAATTTTCACGATGCTAACCACGAGACGCGCCGCCCACAGGAGTTTCACCTGCAAGTTGCCATCAATGCTGCCGCCCAAGGTAAAGATAAGGAGGCACACATTCCCACTCGAGAAGTCATCCTCAGCGATATTCAATATGCCAAATTGTATCCCCCGGTTTTCTCGCAACCGGCGACGTACATCCGCTTCTCCTCCACGGTGGAGGATTGTTGCGGATGTCCGTACAACATGAACGATGAGGATGATGTCTGGCTCAAGAATTACAACTCCAAACGTGATGCCTCCAGCCAGTGCTCAGAGGATGACTTTGAAGCCACAATGAACTTCTTTGAGGAAACTGCGCAGGCAAAGCAGCCATTTGCCGCGGTGGATAGTCCCCCCGTCCTCTCCTTTGCCGACATGGCGGAGTCAATGGACGCAGCCGTAGAACATTGTGTAAAACGTTTTGCCAAGGATGTCTTCGAGCACTGGAAGGCCCGTCGCATGGCGACCGAAAATCGATCCTTGGAACCATCATTGAAGGTAAGTAGTGCCTTTCATATTGAAGAATTCCTTCCTTGGCGCATTGCATTGTTTCCGCGTCCGCAGGTTTTGTGCTGACTCGACTTTTGAAGTTCGAAACCGGCCAAGAAACGGACGATAGTGATCCATTCGTCTGCTTTCGTCGTCGCGAGGTGCGCCAAATTCGCAAGACCCGTGGTCGCGATGCGCAAAGCGCGGAGAAGCTGCGTCGCCTTCGTAAAGAGTTGGAAGATGCTCGTCAATTGGTCGCACTTGTGCGACAGCGTGAGGTCGCACGCAGAGAGATGCTTCTCATGGAGCGCACCCTCTTCATGCAGCGCAATGAGGTCAAGGAGATGAAGCGTAAACTCAACATCAAGGACGATGATGAGGACCTCATCAACCAAAAGGTAAGATGTTGCGCATGCTCCGTCCGTGTTGTGACAACCCATGCTGACAAGTTGCTTCAGCCCAAGAAGAAGGCGGTCGAGATGCCTCCTCGGCAGCCACCCCCCCCTCAACTACGCATGCCATCAAAACCTGGTGTGCAAGGTGCAGAGGATTTGCAGCTCCTGGAAGACGTCCAGGCCGAGAAGGAGAACGAGATTCTTCGCGATATCAAGGCAAACATTGCCAAGCATATCAAATGGAACGAAGGCTTCGTGGATCACACTCGGGCGCCTCTTTCTCCCTCTCCCGACAGGACCTTCGATGCAACATCATTCCGTCCTGCGCTCACTGCGCAACTACCCACACCTCCCTCGTCAGAATCATCGGGCGATGCGGTAGACTCGTCATTAGATGTGACAAGCCCACTCTTCTCCAAGGAGAGACTGGCTTCACGGGCCTTGGAATTGCACGATGAGGCACATCGAATGCCGTCTTTCAGACGCCGCGTTGGTCGTGGTGGTCGTCTCTTCATTGATCGACGGAATCTCGTGGCGCGATGTAGAGCCGATCTCGACCCATTGAAGGCAGATCGATACAAGTATGATCAGGAGGACTCTGACGAGGAGCCTTGCTATTCGACAGATGCGTATAGCATTCAGATCATGCAACATCGTGCCATCACCATGGCCAAGGCGCGCGAACAAGCCGCAGTGGCTGCCCAAGCTCATGCGCAGGCGCAGGCACAGGCAGCCCAGCAGCGCCGGTTGCAGGCCGAGCAAGCGGGAAATGCTCAAGTAGCGAATCCCGCCCCAACTGCACCGACTGCACCTTCAGAGACGTGATGCGTGACCCGGCGCCGCTCACTCCCTGCATTATGTTTAATTTTGTCGAGTTTTTGTCGACGGTTTGTTCACTTTCTGTTGTTCTCATTAGCATTGGGCGGGCGTTTTTCTCAGTGGTATGATTCCCTTCGTCGCACCTTGTTTTATTCCTCCCCATGTTTTTTTTCCACACCTGTAGTTTTATTATCACCACCTCTTCATGTTCTGATGACACGTGCGCGCGACGAAGGGATCCAATGGGCCCGGTTTCTGTCTTCTCCTGTTTGAGTGTCACCCACCTATCCTCGCCGCTTATCTCCCCGCTTTTACTTGCCATCCTTCCCTTCACACCTCATGCTCTTCCCGCAAACGGCAGACTTCTGATATGGTGCAGTATGCAAAGACGGATGGGCTCTTTTCCAGTCTTCTGTGGTGTTGCCTGTATCGCAAGGTCGTCTGCGTTGTCAGTGTATATAGTATTTGTTCACTTCTTTTCCGTTTTACCTTTTCCTGGGCAAACGAGCGAGGGCCCGCGGTATCCGGATTCTTCTTTCCTCAAGATGGATCATCGAAGATCATGATGCCAACGATGACAAGGAGCAGTTGAGAAAAGAAAAAATATCAACACATCGACCATTTTAACAGACTTGTAATCATTCATGGAGAGAGAAAGAAAAATTGAAACTTTTTGATAGCCCGGTTGATTGTAGATGGTGGGTGTTAGTGAGTCGGCTGGGTCGAAATCAGACGTCCGGTCCGACAAAATACCAGCAACGCTCTCATGGTGGATTTCAGACCCGCGCAGATTTGAATTGTCTGACATCGGCATCGGCATTGGCTCCGCGTTTGAGGGATCCGTTGGAGAGTAGGGGCTCAAGCATGGCGAGGACAGCTTGGAGAACCTCCTTCTCGCCGATGCGTACCTGCAAGGCCATCATCTTGCGGCGGTCAGATCCTTCCAGGGCGACATTTGACTGTTGAATATTGCCCAGGAGCTGCAAGTCATTTGCCAGGGAGCTGCCGTACTGAGCTTGCTTGGCTTTTAAGATCTTGTAGAGAAGGCTCGCCTGGCTGCTTTCCATGGCTGGCTTGGGAGGCTTGTTCTTTGAACGGCGCTGTTCAAAGTCCTCAGGCGTCAGGCACAGTGTGCTGAGAAGTATGACAAGCTCGGCGGGGAGAATGTCCTCAAGAGAAGCATTTGGCGCGGGCCTGGGAATCACATAGCCATCATCGAGCACGTCGTTGGCATCAAGAAGCTCGAGCTGGAAGTTAAGTTAGTAAAATGACACGAATCATCTTATCAGGTGGCGAAAGCAAAATTTACCCTAGGCTGAGATTCCACATCGCTATCAGACAGACCAGCCACTTGACAGATATCGCTGAGAGGCAGCTCAATAACGTCATACTGCGAATAGTTCTCGGTCACGTAACCGTACCGACGAAGCAAATCCGCGCGAGGAATCTCTCCATAGTCATTGAAGATTTCTTGACCCTCCTGAATTGGCTTGATTGCTTTCATAACAAGAAACTCTTCTTCTTGGAAAAGACGAGCCTGCGAAAATATGTTAGTAAACACATAATCATTGCAAAAGTAGCAGGTGGAAGCACACACATTGTTTCGGTCCGCGTCGGCGTTCAGCATGTCAGCTAACGGAACCATACCCTTGGGTAATTGCTCATCCTCATCATCAGTCATGTAGCTCTCATCGTTGTCCTCGGCGTCGTCATCCTCGGTCTCAGCTTTCTCGATGTCAAAAGCGTACGCCATAATCAGCGAGCCCATGACGTGGGCCAGTTCAAGAAGAGCCGCAGCACCCTCGTCACTCTCGTAGGAAGAAACGCCATGAACAGGAGGGAACAGAGTGGAGTTGGCTCGAACAATCGGGACAATTGATTCCAAAATTGACTCATCCGCACCTTGTTTCCCAATCTTGTCCACAATGGCGCTCGCTTGCAACTCTCGCAATTCTTCCGGCGACCAGAACATCAACGTGTCGAACCGCGTGGGTAAAACTCGGAAATAGGCCGCCCATGTGGAATTGGCACCCTTTGAATATTCATGAAGCATGACCAACATCAGTGACAGCCATGGCCCGAGCGCTTCAAGTTCCTGTCCGAGCAAGTTCTTCAACTCCGAGTTTTGCACCGCAAGAATGAGATTTCGCGGGATTGAAAAAAGTTCCTCGCCCTCGGGAATATTGGAGCGAGCCACTATAGAGAGTACATGTATGAGCGACACGGGAATAACTCGCGGATAGATAGTGTCGCTCTTCGGCGAAAAATGAGGAGTTTGCGTGGTGGGGGGCGACGCTGATAGTTTGTCATTGTAGGGTACTCACAAACTCCACGGCCGGAACCTGTAGACCTAAGATCTGCCAGACAGATATTTGGGTTGACTTTGACGCCCGGGCATGTTTCAAGCCATCTCACAAAGTCATTAGACTGTTGTTGGAAGCTTGAGGGGTCTGCGAAGTGGGTGGAGGAGGACATTGTACTGAGGCCCGCTTCTTAGGGAGGCACACGAGATTAGGGCAAGCAGTGAAGACAGTCTGCGCAAGAGGTAAGAAAGACCAATACAATACAAACCCTGCTGAAAACAACACAAGGTATGGAAGACAGCAAAAGGACGACCGGACAGGTGTGTAGGGGATGAGAAAAAAGAAGTCAGAAGAGTCTCGGGGTTCAGGTGCAGTACCTCGTGTACTTCCCGACTGGAACGGGCAAGTGACTTTTTGGGTCGGAGAAACGGGAGGACCGCTTTTTTTGAGCGGGCCTGACTCCCGACCGGCCCAATGCCTGACCGCCTGACCGCCTGATCGGCTTGATAGCCTGATAAGGTTGATAACGAAGGTGGAAAAAAGCCGAGGAGGGGAGCCTCGTTTCTTCATTTGTAAATTCTTAGTTGCGGGCTGTCAATCCAGGCTAATCAGTCTCTCGACTTTGATTTCGATTCCTTTCCCTATTGGGATAACGAGTTTCAAGCGACACCGTCACCATGATTGCTATTGGGATGGAGGGCTCCGCCAACAAGCTTGGTGTGGGCATCATGCTGCATCCCGAGGACGGCAGCCCACCGCGAGTACTCGCCAACATTCGCCATACATATGTATCACCACCGGGCGAGGGATTCTTGCCCAAAGATACAGCGCGCCATCATCGCGCGTGGGTAGTCAAACTGGTCAAAAAGTCCTTGAAGGAAGCCCGGGTCTCAGTAGGAGATGTGGATTGCATTTGCTTCACCAAGGGTCCCGGAATGGGTGCCCCGCTTCAGAGCGTCGTGGTGGCTGCGCGGATGCTCAGCTTGCTTTGGAATAAACCTTTGGTCGGAGTCAACCATTGCGTTGGACGTAAGTATCCATATGTTCATTCGGAGCTCTTGCTGTCTACACACACGAACTCCGTGACACAATCTTACCCCTAGCCGTGGTTTGTAACTAATGCGGCGTGCGCCTCACCACACTAGATATCGAAATGGGCCGACTAATCACCGGCGCCACCAACCCCGTTGTTCTCTACGTCTCAGGTGGAAATACACAAGTCATCGCTTACAGCTCTCAAAGATATCGGATCTTTGGCGAAACCCTAGATATTGCTGTTGGCAATTGTTTGGATCGATTCGCGCGCACCCTGCATATCTCGAATGACCCCGCCCCCGGGTACAATATCGAGCAATTGGCCAAGCAAGGCAAACAGCTTGTGGATCTACCGTACGTGGTTAAAGGCATGGATGTCTCCTTCTCGGGACTCTTGGCTGCAATCGATGGTCTCGCGGCGCAATGGGGCCTAGGGGGCGAGGATGCGGCGAACGAAGACTTGAGGGCGCAAGATCCTCAGAGTGGTGCCGTCCATATCCCGCAGACTGATGGCAAGCCGACGCGGGCCGATCTATGCTTCTCGCTGCAAGAAACAGTGTTCGCCATGCTGGTAGAGATTACCGAGCGCGCAATGGCGCATGTTGGGTCCAAGCAAGTCTTGATCGTGGGCGGTGTAGGCTCGAATGAACGATTGCAAGAGATGATGGGAGTCATGGCACGCGATCGGGGCGGTAGCGTCTATGCTACTGACGAGCGGTTCTGCATTGATAATGGCATCATGATTGCCCAGGCTGGTATGCTGGCATATCAGACGGGATTCCAGACCCCTCTGAAGGAATCCACATGCACTCAACGATTCCGAACAGACGAAGTGTTTGTCAAATGGCGGGAAGACTGAGTCGGCTTACGGATCCTATGTATGCTATGAGGATACTAATGAAATCGCATGATCACGAGACACGACTTCTGCTCACCTTATTTTGAGCATAATAGCTCTAAGCCCTTCTGCAGTCTAGCTCTGTTGGGCATCGAGCTCCTTTGAACATATACTCGAGTACGATTCCAGTTTGAGTCGAAACGTGACGCGGGGCAAGGTAATCGTAATTCATTGCTGAGGTATGCTTCGGTGATCCTCAACTCTGTTAAATTGGGCCGACACTGCACTTGCTCAAGGACAAACGCCCTCATAGAAATGAGTTTTAATGGGATAAATTCCTCTCCTCCCCTCTCCTAATATCACGGCCAAACACCTCTCGGTAATTATATGGGGAAACGCCGTAAACTTTGCATGCTGCTGGATATTGATTCAAATACCTTCCTTACTCCTAACAGGAATGAGTTCCTCTATTGTGTGAAGACACTTTGTTTTCGAATCTTCGACTGCAAGCACCCGGGCTTTTGGTTCACCTTGCCCTCGAGTCCGTTGACTCTGTAGTAACATTTGTTTGAGGGAACAGTGCTTCAACTTGCTCAAAGAGCGCTCTGTGGAACCCCTCATAAGTCTGCAATAGGACCATCATCTTGGTCTTCGACTGGAGTATGATAAGATTGCCCAGGACCGTCCCTTAACCCGTGATATCTCCCGTCGGTTTATAGAGAATTGATGTGACATACTAGAAAGCCGGTCAGCGAACGAGCTCCTCGGGGAAAGACAGCTTTCAATGGTCACTTACCTTGCGCTTGTATCGAGTCGTCACGCTCGTTGCTAAAACTCCGTTCTTGATGCTGCTTGTTGCCAAGTGATTCAACACAGTGTGGTTGGGATAGTTGAGCACACTGCTGTCATCTTTGGTGGGCGTATTGCTGTTGAGGATGGACTTGCCCAAAAACAATGGCAGGCTTGGCGGTGTGGGAGTATCGCTGATAACATTCGCCGCCTGAATGTAGGCAGTACTTTCCTCCTCCTTATCGAGATCGGCGAGGAATTGAGGGATGGCTCTGCCAAAGTTTCCGGGGGGAACCTCCTCCTCGATCTCCTTGTTTTGCGGCTCATCAGTCGATTCGTCATTATTCCCATCCTTGACATTGTCTGAGACGGTCTGGGACGCTTGGATTCCTGGGGTAATACTATCGAATCTGTCGTCGGCGCTGATCTCAATGTAATTGACGAGATGATTTGTGAAATCGACAGCGGTAGGGAGGGTGTCGGAAGCTCGCATCTCTCCGTCGACAATGAACTTCAGGTGATGTGTACCAGGTCGGAGATTGAGTGTCGTCGACATGGTGGCGCCTTCGCCCTCACTGTTTCAATGTTAGCGATTGAGCTATCCATATAGATCTTTAGCTTTCTTCGCATAAGCAAGAAGACTCATACCCTCTGTGTAGCTTGAACTTCTTCTCCCAATTCACAAAGGTACCTGTCACATAGACTTTCTGTCCGGGACCCGACCACTCAATGTAGGTCGGTACGGCTTTTCCCACGCCACTGGAAGCGTATGTCTGAAGCTCATCGACAATCTCTTCCCCATCTAACGTTGCACTGCTCAGATTGGACACTCCCTGCTCCATCTGCTCCTTCAGTAGCTGATCAGCCGGCATGGATTGGATATGCGAATCCTCGGGCCCACTGATCGGAGAGCCAGGCGTGGTCGTCGCATCTCCGATGGGCAAAGGCATGCGCGGCGGCCGTTGCAAGTGTTGTGATGCGCTATAGTACGAGCTCAACGGCGGGCCCGACGGCGCAACAGGATCACGACCTGCACCCTGGCGTGCGCTGGGCACCTGCACCGGATTCGAATAATCCGCAGGAATCGCACCCTTGCTTGGCGCATACTCTTGTCGTTTTGCATCTTGTCTCGAAGGCTTGCTCGTGCTTCTGTTAGGCGATTGGGGAGGATTGCGTGAATGCCGTCGATGCGACGGGGAGCCTTGGTAATTTGCTGAGTGTCCTGCCGCAGTCTCTCTTGTCGCTGAAGGATCGGCTGCGGTCGCTTTCTGGTGTCTTATCGCGTTCAAAGAGGTACGACGCGCTACCTTGCGCTCCGCCGCTCCATGGTGGAAGTGGCCGTCCGGTCCATCGCCCGAGGGGCCTTTGGAAGGATTGTTGCCCATCGAAGGCGGGGTAGCAGTCTGGGTGCAAGTATCAGGGGTTCAGGAAGGCAGTTTTTTCCGAGCGCACGCCTGCTAGAAGAGGATCAAAAGCCAAACAATGATTTTGGGAGCATGAGCTCTTGGCGCAGAGGATTGTAGATCATGCGAAGACCGCGGTTTGAAGAGGTGAAGGTCGAGACGATGACGCTCACCGGTCCAATTAGGATAGGGCTTAGGGTCTATAGGCGGTGATAACTCGGCTTCCCCGGATTCTGCCTGGGCTGTTGCCGTGTCCGGATAGTCGACGCGAAGTAAACATCTTATCCAGTCCCATCGTTGCTCCATCCTAGTCCATGCTTCAATGGACGATTCCAATGTCTTGACAATCTTAGCATCCATATCGGGTTGGACCTTTGGTGTGCTGGTGGTGATAGTCAGATATACCTGGTCCCTCCTGTACTCTCTGCTTTATGTCATCGCTTGGCCTGTACTCTCCGTAGGCCGTGGCCTACTCTCTGTCGCGCTATTTCCCTTGCGAGTGCTTCTCAAGTTCGAGGTGAGTAAGAATTCAGCATAATCTTATGCCGAACTTGTGGATTCATCATCATTTCACTCATACATCCATAGGCATTCTTGACGTTTGTGCTGGGCGCAGCCATTGTTGGGGCTACTGTCGGCCTCTGCCTCTACCTGGCGGGAGACTTCTTGTCCAGGGTCCTCCTACTACATTCGCCAGAATTAGAAGAGTCATTGATGTCTAGACCAATGAAGCTCGAAGAATCTTCCACAAGCTTTGACTGGGACTCGAAGATGTACATGGCATCGACAATTTTGGAGGAAGAAGAGACTAGCCAGGATTCCAGGGACTGACGGCCTGAAACCTCAGTCAAGATGTTTTACTTCAAAAAGATCAGATAATCAAAATTGCGAGGTCTACAGTATATCAGAAAGTACTACGATCAGAGCTACCAAGCACCATCCACACATTCCAGTTTAGTAATGATCCCAACGAGAAAACGTGCTATGTGAAGAAACATGGCCAGGATTTTGCATAAGCCCATCATTCAGTGCCAGACCGTCGTGAAGGGGCGAGTCGCACATGTATGACTTCCGTCCCGTCGCCTATTGCCTTAGAATAGCTGCTTTTTGAGATGCTCTTGGGGGACGTACATACTAACACCAGTGGTCATGCCGTGAAATGGATGTGCTTCACCAGAACAATCAACCTTACCAATGTTTGAATTGAGACTGTAGCACATCCATCCAGGTGACACTCATTGAGATCTTGCCATAAATGTCTACGAGCTGGGTAGAATTTAGCTTGGCTTCCATCCATTTGTCTTCATCCGCATACTCAGCTCCATACTATATCCATATCACTGACTGCCCCTTTCACTTCATTATGCAGGAGGAACCTACATAAAATCCGGAGTGAGTACCTCCGCCCGCGCTGTTTTCTTTTCCAATGTGTAGTACATTTGACAACTCACCATATCTATCCGTCCTTTTCAGATCCCCCTTGGGAAAGCTCACAATCTGCTACAAACACAAGCTAGAGAATTGTCCGGGCATGACAGTTGTGGGCTTGATCATCGAATACCCTCCAAAAGGCGCCACGCCACCTCATCGCCATGGAGGCGCCGCCGTGTCCGCCTATGTTCTTAAGGGCGCTGTTTTGAACAGAATGAACGAAGATCCGATAGAGCTAATCGAGCAAGGCGACTCGTGGCATGAGGCTCCGGGCTGTCACCATCGTATCAGTGCCAATGCTAGTCAGACTGAAGCCGCCTCGTTTTTTGTCACAGTGATTGAAACAGACAAGTTGGAGAGGGAGGGTGTGTCTGTGCTGTTGCAGTATGACGAGGAGTACAAAGAGATTGTGGCGCGAAAGATGCAGGAATTGAAGTGAGGGATGTATGCGCTACGTCTGCGAGAGACTACCTAGGCACTCATTTGAAACTGAAGGTAGCGATACTTACTCTTCACCACTATGACTACTAAAATCATTCTCATTACATACTACTACCTATAAAGCTCTTAGATTGGCAAGTCAACTTGATTGCGGTGGTCCTATTAAGGCCGGGTATTGCAAATGATGTGATAATTCGAGATGGAAACTCCAGGCCTTTTGGGCATTTGTAAGATTCTACGGTCCTCTCGCCCTGATCACGCAATCACATACACCTGAGCCTCCGTCGACCCATTCCAGTCTCTCGGTTTGTCTCTCCTCCCACTCCCCACCATCCCCGCCATCCACAATGCAAGCCATCCGCCTTCATCCTGCTCCATCTGGAGCTATCTCTTACTCACCATCCAACCCAGCACCATCATCTGCCCTTCGACTGGATTATGACATTCCTGTTCCATCACTCTCCGCCCGGGGAGAGCTTCTCGTTTGTGTCAAAGCCTCCACGGTCATCCGCGATATGCTCAGCTGGCCCGAAGTCTACTCGCACCAGTACGTCATCCCAGGCTGGGACGTCGCTGGGATTGTGACAGAAGTCTACTCCGAGGAGAGTGAATTCCGGCCCGGAGACGAGGTGTTCGGCATGGCAAATACCGACCGTGCAGCGACTTGGGCTGAATATACTATCATGAAGGAAGATGAAGTGACTCGTAAACCGGCAACTTTGACCTTTGCTCAAGCTGCGGCGTTACCTCTCAGTGCACAAACGGCTTATGAGGCGCTTTTTGAGCATGCTCGTATCCCCATTCCCAATCGCAAAGGGCTGGTTGCCGAGTCTGGTGTGAAGGTGAAAGAACAGCGCGTGCTCATCACCGGTGCTGCGGGGGCGGTAGGTGTGTATTTGGTTCAACTTGCGTCGGCCGCGAACGTGCATGTCGTCGCCGCGAGTAGGTCGAATGTGCGCAATGAGGAGTTCTTGCGCGGCCTTGGAGCCGACGAGGTTGTCGAGTACAAGATGCTAGACGACTATGCGGGGCGATTCGATGTCATCATTGATGTAGTTGGCGGGGAAGTGCTAGCCAAGTGCTGGGATTACGTCGCAGAGACGGGGAGGCTCATCACAGTGGATTCAGCCAGTTTCAACTTTGTCAAGGAACATGAGAAGCGTGGAATACGCAAGATGGGGGTAGATGCTCGATTTTTCATCGTCAAGGGCAGTCCAAAGGCGTTACGTTGCATTGCTGAGATGGTTGATGCAAGGGCTGTTCGGTCTTTCGTCGCAGAGATCCTCCCAATGGCTCGTGTACGCGAGGCCTACGATCATGCGAATTCGAGGATGAGTGCGCGTGGAAAGGTTATTCTTACTTTTTGACGTGGTGATGCAGTTGCCATCCTCTGCAGTCGGTCATCGGACCTCGCGACAAACTGTATCCGGCCTGCCAACCGCCGGACTCTGCATTCATCGTGGGAGTGTTCTGTAGATGTGTCCCTGTACCACCACCTCTCAGAACCTACAACTCACAGGTGTCACACGTACTTTGTGTACATCCGTCGTGCAGTGTTATTGTATGCTTCGAATGCGCCGCGAGAGTGACGGGTACCTGGCCGGGTACTTTACCCGACAAGCAACCCGTTCATGTTAGTCAAACTTGAATGGATCACTCGTTGAGAGCTTCCATCCAACATCATGCGCATTGTGGATCCGCCAGCTAACGGGGGAAGGGGAATAACAAGAAGCCAACGAGAAGCCACCCGTTTCAGAATTTAGACGGAGATGGCTTTGCTTGAGTACAGTACAATCTTGGGAAACCTTAATGCTCTGTCAGTTTGATCACAATCAGTAGTGAGGTAGTAAATATATATTGCAATCACCTCACGTTCATTAGATTAAACCTGACCCGAACAGGAAAGAACGCTCCGATGGATCGCTCCGGACCCGATTGTTGACTGGTGTTCTCCGAATCATGTCGTGAGTTCAGTGAGGAACAACACTTGACGCTACTGGTGTAGTACAGTAGTACGCTCCTTAAGCTTCACCAGTCAATCTCGGGGGTGGCTGGGTGACAACTCAGGATTATGTCTCGAGGTCTCACTTTGCAGCCACCCAGCCTCCACTGCAGGCTGAGGGCAAGCTTGAGCTTATGTAAACAAGTGACGCCGGCGGGGCCCCGTATCCCGTCATAGCGCCCGTATTATCTGCGGCTTGGAAACCCCAGGCTCACAGCGGTGCTTGTGAAGGCCATGTGAAATACTAAGAAACCACTTCACTCGGGCACGAGATGGTCGATGGTTGATCCTCGCCATACCTGGTCCTATCAGTTATCTTTGACAAGAAAATTCAATACTGTTTGATCAGAAAGAATTATCAGCGAGCCACACAGGTGAGGACTGTGTCTCATCAGTGGTCCATTGTCAAAAGCACCAGGCCCAGTCGGTGCCTCAAGCCGTGGGACCCTCCCCCTTAGGTGTCAAGATACGAATCAATCTGGCATAAAAGTTCCGACAGATGACTGCACCATGCCGCCCATACGAACGTGCGACCAGTGCTATTCCAAGAAAAAGAAATGTCAACGACAAATCGACCTTGCTAAGTGCGTCCGATGTACTCACTTGGCCTTGAGCTGCTCGACCGTTCGGCACTCACGCCCTCCGGGACGGCCAGCCCGAGCAAAGGCTCTGGGACCGGCGGCCGAGATTCAAGTATGGACATCACAAGATCTGTCGCCGCCGTTGGAGTCCTCGTCTTCTCAAACTCCACGGGAACAGACTATCTCCCCAAGACTGCAGAGGGTTTCGCCCGAGTCGGCTCGAAGACGGAATGACACCGTCGAGCCGGATGCATCTGAGTCCCAGCTGGTGAAACTGCCAGATATTCTGCAAGAATTGGGCTCGGCATATTTTCGAGACAATGTAGCGCCAGAACCCACGGACGAGGAATTCTACCAATTAAATGACATCTTCATGATCGGCCCCAGTTTCACCAGAAGTTTTCGCAAGGCACTCAACTATTCATATCTGACGGCACCTCATATTCTCAAAGACATGTTCTCGGTGATGATTCGATACATGACCACTACCAACAAGCCCAAGATTCCCGTGCCGGCTCACGGTGAAATCGCCCAGGTAGCAGATTTATTGCGCAAATCCCAGGCCACGGAGGTTTCCAGCAGCAACGACGCTCTGGCATTCCTCGTTCTCGGTCAAAGTCTAGCAGCTCTGGATACATTTCTTGTTTCCGCTGGGTCGATGCTCATTCTGCGTCACACGCTCTACCTGGCGAAACCATGGTATCCAGAGCTGGCTCAAAACGAGTTTCTAGACTCAGTCACCGTGACTCCAATATGCTGGGAAATTCTGGAATGCTTACTCAAGCGAGGAGTTCCAATCATCCGGCCTTTAATCCATCGACCTCAAGTAGTCGATCGACTATTTGGTGCATGTGTCTCCTTGATGCCGATGCTGTACGACTTGTGCGAAGTGAGTCACAATTTGAGATTACGATCCCAAAATGAGAGTCCTGAACTGCAAACAGTTGAGAGGCATGTGCTTTCTTGGAAATCTGACGAGGCATCCATAAGCGAATCAGGATTCACAGACTCCGAAATGATGCTTCTTCGAGCTCAGGCGAGTATATATCGCTCTGCTGCACTCCTCCTCATCCATCGAATCAAGTATCCACTTGGCACTCAGGATGGGATTGCTGTCTCTTATGCCAACGACATCATGGAGGAGAAGGATAAGATACTTCTTCACGGTGGACCTGACATCAAGCTACAATTTGGCTGTTTTGCGTTTTTCTTGGCTTTGCTGGAAATTCCGCTGCGACCTGAAGCCCTCTGGAAAAGCCTCACGAAACTTTCCTACTGCCCCGCTTGCGCAGAGCAGTTCTTTGCATTCCACAAATATTATTGGCAGCAAAGATGGGACGGATATAAGGGCTCCATTTTCGATCTGATTGAGAGCGGGCCACCTTTCATGGCTGTTCCATGATTATCAGTCTTCTTGCAAAGGCCATCTCTGGGTCATGTTTCCATGGACGGTCGTAAGAGGGCTCCGTGGAGTGGGACATGCGAATGTGCTCAACGATCTAGAATCACGTTCTTGATTTCTTAATCGCCGGTCTGATGACTAGGTGGATTTGTTGAGGGGAACTTGAACAGTTGACAAGATTGATTGTCTTGGCGATAAACTTTGCTACCGTGACTCTAAGCTGTCTCGCGAAAGCTACAGACACAGTTGCCCACTAAAGGCTCACTCACACAAATATTCAGGGTCATCCAGCGCGCATCACAGTCAAGAATTCGTTCTCTTAGGTCGAGCTTGATAAATACTCCGAAACGAGCGAACTTGTTGCTCGTGCTTAGGCGAGGTCTAACACGCGCGCCCTCAATCCTGGAATACGATGCAGGATGCACTTGCCAATAAACACGGGGACATTTAAAGTTTCCTTCTTGACCGCGGAACCTAATCGTCTTTTTATATCAGGCTTGTGGCTTGCTGCATCTTGAGACTTCATGCTTCTTTACGCCATAAGAGCTCTGATATTGATGGCATCGATATCGCTCGGTTGCATCGATAGATCCGCGGCTCGCAAGTGAAGAGGCAATATTTTCCACACGATAAGCCCCTCGGGCATTTATGCCACTGATTACCTCGTGACGCTGGCGTTCAAGTCGCTCGGAAAGATATATGTGTGAAATGCCTGTGGAATTTAACCATCTTCAAAATTGACACTCGGATGAGATCTCTGCCTCATTCAAGAATTCGGCTCTTAGTTATAGATCAGGTCATAGTGCTGAAATGATGTCCCTGATGTTGTAGATGGATGGCATGCACGAGGAATTTCCGCCCGGACGCCATAGTACTCTTGACCTCCTTTGCCAGACATGTACCTTCACTCTCTTTTCACATGTTCTCAGTGATTTCAACCCAACCTCCAGCTGTTCTGGAAGTAATTCAGTCCCATGTCTGCGAAAGTATCCCCATCGGACTCTCACAAGCCTGAATTGGGCACGAGTCAAAGAGAGAATGCTTGATATCTACCAACCTTATCATCACCTGATACTGGGCCAGCCAGTGGCTTGAGGAGAGCCTTTCATCCTTGGCAATCTCATCATCTACATCCTCCCTCAGCTCCTTTACCATGACTTCTAGGCTGTTCTTCCCGACTATGACTCACAAAAACTCCTCTGTATGGCTATCATACGCTCGAGCTGGTAATAATAACTGCTGATGGTATTTGCAGGACAGCTTAGCATCTACGACAATTGACCCAACGCTGTCCACCTGCAAGTTGACAGAGGTTCTCACCGTAACCTTGCTTCTCGCAAGGATGTTCCACGATCTCATCTAGTTCTGATCGAAATGCTTATCGTCTTGATGATAATTCCGATCGCTGCATGCGAGGTGAATCTTTTCCAGACTGATCGAACGAGGCCGGTAAGAGTCAGCGACATTTTTTGCTCAAGTTGTTTCTTGGATCTAACTTTCTCGAGAGGTATTCCCGTACTGTTCTTCAGTGTACAATGTCTGAAGTATGTTGAGCGGTCAGTTTCATGCTGACAATATCAGATTTCAGGTGATCAGGGATGATCGTTGGTCATCCCGGCTTTCCGAGATCTCGATGAGAGTGTGGTACGACAGGCACCAATCTCATTCCACGCCCCGACGCGGATAGCCTCTATAAATTACTGCCGAGTTTGAGAATTGCTGTATGTTCGCGTTTATTTCAACAAATTTTGTCCATCCGTCCACACCTACCACATATAAAACAAGATGCAGACAAGTTTACGCTTCCTGCTAATCTCCTCAGTAGCCGTTGTCGTTGCAGCCGACAAGTCTTACCCACCTTATTTTGAGGATCTCAGATGGCAGGCTCCCAGAAGTCTGTCAAATTGGGCCAACCTGACAGTCGAGACAAGAACTGGGACATTCGTTGGCAGGCTCAATGACACATTTCCCGACGTGCGCCAATTTTTGCGCATTCCATTTGCAAAGGTATGTCCTTTTGACGATGCAAGGAGCGTGACTAGTTTCGTTCAATGCTACAGCGTGTACTGACGGGATCTTGAATTCTCAAAGCCACCAGTTGGAGATCTCCGCTGGATGCCTCCTCAAAAACTTGATCCTACAAGCCGAAGATATGACTCGACTATCTTCGGTCCCGGTATGTGAAACCCGGATTGTGCAGAAACATTGATGTCAAATCTGACACTAAATTCCTGTCAAATCCAGCATGCCCGCAGTATGTCGAACGACGAGACTCTTTCTGGAAGGATTATGCACCTTTGAGCTTTGTCTTCAACCTCGGTGAGAACCTCACGCAAGGCTCAGTGGCATGGTCTTCAGCGGAGGATTGCTTGTCAATGGCAATATGGACACCTGCTTCGGCCGACAAATCTTCGAAACTTCCAGTCACGCTTTTCCTCACGGGTGGAGCCGGTATAGAAGGTGGTGTTCCCATTCCGGCTCATATACCAGTGCAGTGGGTGTCGCGATCTCAGGAACACATTGCAATTACCATGAACTACCGAGTGAACATCTTCGGAAGTAGGTTCACCTTGAATAAGCATTCCTGATAAACTGAGTTGAGCACTGACTTCAATGTGCCCGTTGCAGATCCCAGATCAAGAGCCCTCAACGAGACCTCTCTCAGCCTGCTGGATGTCAGGGCAGCGGTTGAATGGGTCCACGAAAACATTGAGGCTTTTGGCGGAGATCCGCAGAACATTTTTGTCAGTGAGCACGGAATTTCTTCCCTTCTAATCATCGATAGCTCTATGCTTCACATTTTTCATCTGCTGATACTCTATCTTGCAGCTTTGGGGGCAATCGCAAGGTGGCGCGCTGACCCATCTATACACACTCGCTTTTCCAGATGATCCCTTAGTTGCCAGTTACGGAATCATCTCTCAACAACCTGGCACCACTTTGGACACGACAAAAGTGACAGACCCATACTTGGACTTTGATATTGTAGCCAAGTCTTTGGGCTGCAATTACGGGGACGATGCCGTTGCGGAGCTAAATTGCATGCGCACACGTTCATGGGTTCAAATTGAGGAATTCGTCAACCGCTACAAAGGCGAACCCAGAATCTCATTTATGCAATACGTTCGTGCGTGACACGTCCACCCCACTAATTTGGTTTTAGACACTTTAGCTGAGACTGACTTTCATCTCCTGCAGCCGACGAAAGATACATTTTCTCTAACGAGAGTCTCCGCTACCGAGCAGGCAAGGTGGCCAAGGGTCCAGCCATACGCTCCTTTGCAGCACGCGAGATGTCAGTAGACAACAACATTACAGATTCGCAGGCAGAGGCTCGACAATGGGACTGCCTCGCAGCTCTGGACACCAAAGAGAGGTTCTCACTGGGTATTGATACTTTCCGCTACTTCTGGGGGGGTAAGCTCTAGGCGATTTCTTCCAAACACAAGAGATTCCATTCATTGAGAGGAAGTATTCTGACTCTTGAATAGGCAATTTCACAAACATCAGCCCAGTGCCGTGGCTAGGAGCGTATCACTTCTCGGATCTGCTGATGATATTCGGAACATACGTGAAAGACGTCGGAGAGATTTCGCAACTGGAGATTGAGACATCAGAGACCATGCAAGATTATATGCTCGCATTCATCAAGAATCCCCCCACCGTTCCAGAAACAGTTGGTTGGCCACTTTTCGATCCAAACAGCCCGGACGGCGGTCTTATTGTTGAGTTTGGGAAAGAAGTTCCTGCGAAGAATATCACTGGGAGATACTTAGATGGAGCTTGTTACGATACTACTGTGCCTTTCCGTGTGAATGGCTGAACGATGTCAGAATTGACGGTCAACGAGGAACGAACCTCTACATTAGTCGATGTGTTACTGCGCTGACTTGAGAATGAAAATCAGACCACACGATTGTCAGCGTGTGATGATTGGCGTGAGTACTATAAATGTCGCATTGATGAGGCAGTCGCATCAATGTTCATGAGCAGTCCGCGAGATTTTGAATAACTGAAAGTTTGTGGCCAATTGATAACTACCATGATATGACCGTGAATTGAATTTTGAGGGGAAAAAATGCCAGATGACTTTCCAGTCTCCACCATCCCATGCCTATGCGGCCTTGCAAATATTGCTTTGAAAAAAAAAAAGAAACCTCATGATAGAGAGCACGATAAAAACTCCCAAACACCTCGTGACATGCAAGCAAAAAGGAAAATGAAATTGCACCATTTGACCGATCATTCCTCATACTTCCGCTTCACACCGTTTGTTCCGACAGGGGGTCCTGCACTTCGAGGCTTTCCCTCGGCCTGTCGTTTCTTCCAGGCTGACTTGATAGCGGGTGCAATTCGAATGAGATCCTCCTCGGTGACCCGATCCTCGATACTTTCGAGGACCTTTTCCACGGTAGAAATGTGATTCGCATCTGCCTTGTCATCTCTCACCCGGTAGAATCGCCAGCGCTGCTCTGGATCCTTATAGCATTCGACAATGGAGTCGTCGAGCGGGACCTGCATTGCTTTTAAATTCTCCCATTCCCCTGGAGTGACATACATCTCGCCGAAATGCCGATACTCGTTGCTGTTGAGCATCGTAAATAGATGGCAAATTGGGATCGCATCGTAGTCAGGGTATGGTTCAGTGATACCGTCGGCTTCGTCATCGGTGTCCGGCTCCAAGACTGGGAATTCCAGGCGCATTCGGAAATCAATGGTGTTTTCCGCAGGAGGCTTCCATTTCAAAATATGCTCGTCCGTACCGATTCGGTAGGGCGTACTGCGGCATGTGAAAATGAGACCATCGTTACCATGAATACGCTTCACTTTCGGGATGATATCGCGGAACATCATTTCAATTCCGTAACTGAATTGTGTTGATTTGTCCTCCACGGCAAATGCACGATGTTCCTTCTCTTGTGGAAATTTCCGATACATGGCATTGTATGGTTTCAAGACCTTCTCCTTGAAATATGCGAGGCGCTTGTCGAGTGTGCGATGCATCAAGCTTTGTCCATCGAGGACCAGACAATCGAAAACGAGATACTTCAGTTGTGTGGTGCCGTCCTCGTACGTGTCATTCACCAACTCGCCATCGATCAGTGTGTCTACATGGAACGACTGAAATGTCTCGTCATCTGGGAGAGGAAAATGTAGGCCTGGCACATAACGGTAGTCGTTCTTGCGATCGATAAGGTAATGGATCTCCGGCACCTCGGGACTCTCTCCACGCGCAAAGTACATTAAGCAACGGATGCCGTCTGTCTTTTCGCAAACGAAGTAGTCTTCTTTTTGTAGCTCGACGAGGTGCTTGGCCGAGAAACTGACTGGTTGCGCGCCAGGGAAGTTGAGGTTGTTGCGGCCGAGAAGATTGGCAACTTCGCGACGGAATGATTCGGCGAGGTCGGCCTCAGCCTTGACGCCGATAGCATCAAGATCTGGGACAGCGTGGCTCATTGTTGTCAGGGTAAGAGGTTATAAAGATATAGAGATCGAGCGCGATTGAAGACAGTTAATGACTTGAACTTGGAAGTGGTCGTTAATCGCGAAACTTGTTGATGGGGTAGCCGAGTAGGAGTTGTTCGTGCTTGATCAAGATATTGGGAATTGCGACGCGCAGTCGTTCTAATTTGCGAGCGCACGCCGCTCCACGGAGCTTTTCATGAAGCAGTGGGCTAGGACGTGAAAATGTGTCTTTGAAAGGTGAGGGAGCTCGGAGCATCCAGAAGCTCCCAGGGTCATGGTATCGGGTGCTTTGATAGGGTCACATGACGATAAGGTTTGTCTCTCCATGTGGAATGAAGCACGACAGCTCGAGGCGTTCTGGACGGGGAATATGTTGAGACATCCGTACATATCAATCTGAACATATGAGTTACGTTCAGCTGATATTTTGCCATCAGCTTTCGTGGATGCGCCTCACTATGATACAGGAACACAGCATGTTGAAGTGTTGGTTTCCCGAAGAGTCATGCTGTGTGGATCATATAGCCATACACTCAAAACGATTATATGAACCAGCTCGCTTAGCTCAGTTGGTAGAGCGCGTGACTAGTAATCACGAGGTCGCTAGTTCAAATCTGGCAGTGAGCAGAGCTTGTTAATTTTTAGTTTTTACTCATATGCCCGAGTACATACGAAGCCGACGAAGGAGAATGAATAGTATAGGTGGGTTGTTGCTATATTTTTCTCGAAATCCTGTACACCATGCAACAATGTGGATTATGTGGATTTTCTGTTCTGTAGTGTGTATGTAGGCTGTGGAAATGGTTTGTATTACAAAATTCCACTCAGTGATACATCTTCCAGCTCGCTTAGCTCAGTTGGTAGAGCGCGTGACTAGTAATCACGAGGTCGCTAGTTCAAATCTGGCAGTGAGCAGAGCTTGTTTCTTTTTAATTTTACTACAATTCCTATCTACATTTGTCTCCAAACTTGACATGACGAGAATAAGCGAAGACATTCTCGTCATATAATTTTATGGGTACCTTTCAATTACCCATCTGATGCAGATCCGCCTAGGAGAACCGGCAAAGTCTACACGGCACGCGATATCAATCCATTGTAAGCATACAGTGTATGGTCTGAATAGCTCCTTTGTGCCACCTATCAGGTCGTGTACTTTCTGTTGTGTCTACCGAATTGCGGCTTCCCTCGAAGTAGTCTGCTATGCTCACGCGAAACAAGGATGGAGGCGAGTGAAGGTCCGTCTGTACGCACATGTAGCTGGGTCCAGTCTGCAATACCGCAGTATGTCGCCTTTTGGTGTCAATTGCATGGAATTCAGAGGAATTCCGAGTCAAGGTTTCCGCTGCAAAATTGATAAGGTATCTCATACGCATAATTGACGTTGCGAGCCACTGCAACTTTTGTCCTTGGATGACGCTCGGCGACATTACTGTGATCTCAGATTGTAGTGATAACTGTGCCCGTTAACCTCCCTTTTAATCTCCGGCTCAATCTGATGGGATCGACCTACTTGGTTCCATGCGGAGACTGGGAATGCTACCTACTGAAATATATAGATCGGTACCTTACCCGCCCATGGACACGACTGATAAATAGAATTGCAATGGATGTACACCGCCCACTTAGCCATTTCTATAAACATACATATCCATCCAGCAGAACAAAGCATATGATACAGTTCAAAAACGCAATAATGAAAGAAAAAAAAAAAAAAAAAAACACACCCACTCGCATCGCGATTCGACAAGGTAGTGGTACCCATGTAGATATGAGCCTCCCCCGGGCAGCTCGTGGCTTAACATCCCCTACCGCAACAAACAACTTAGCCGCGGTAAGTTACCCACCTTCAGGAAGTAGGTAATGAGAACTTGAGGATGAACCCCACAATTGAACGAAATTGGAAGAATCCAAAAAGCCAAAAAGAAACAAGCCCTGCTCACTGCCAGATTTGAACTAGCGACCTCGTGATTACTAGTCACGCGCTCTACCAACTGAGCTAAGCGAGCTGGAAGATATGATTGTAGGGTGGATTTGATATCATGAAGCAGCTTACTCAATGCCTGGATAAAGAAGGTAACATGGGCACAGTCTGATCTCATGATAATGGTAGGCCCCGTATGGGAACTGGAAGGGAGTCGTGCCTGATCAAAGCGAATCCTTGAACTTGCAATTTCATGCAAGATCACACGGCTCGAGTAAGAGTTGGAGATACCCAGAAGTATTACCGACTCAGCGAAGAATCATCAACATTGGAATGAACCTACTAATTATGAGAATTCAACGAAGGAACGATCTAGGATATAAACAACAATGTCGTATTGTAGGTGTTCCACGTTAAGCGGAATGCGTCACAAGCGAATGCGAAGCGGTAGTTATGGCTAGGTAGAATAGCATTTGTAGTAGGACTGTGGGGTATCTCGTCATGAAAACAAAAAAACAATAGAAACAAACACAAGTCGCCGATCCCTGCGACACAGTGGACAAACTTTGGAAAATGGACTTAACCTGACCTCACAATGCCAGCAAAAGACCGTGGAATGTCAAGGAACAAAGGAAGACCTAGTAGTCAGCCGAGAAAGTGTACCCGCAACGCCAGTGATGCAAAACCTTGTTCCCCGAGTGCGATGGCACAAGTATATCCGACAAGACAAAAGTATGAATGAATGATGAAAGGCAGACAACGCAGAACGCCGATGAATGATTATGAAAATCGTCGAGGCATGCAGGCTTTGTAGCTTAGAGCCGAATCACGAGAGACCACCTGTACAGAGTACGTGTAACACAAGCACATACACGGTCTCTCTATCGCCCCGGCCCCTCTCTCTCTCTCTCATGAGGCCGCTGCTACGGGAGTCTTGCGAGAACTCGGTATAGGCGTGGTCCCAGACCCGTCTGCGTTAGCAGCAGCCTCGCCCGATTCACCAGCTGGCAAAACGGGCGATGTGGTCTTGTCCACATCCAAGTTCATGGGTTGAAAGAGATTTCCACCAAAAAGTGGTTGGCTTTCGCCGGTCGAAAAGAGTCCATTGCCGCTTCGACCGCCCATCGCATGAAGCATCTGCTCCTTGATACGGACGATTCGATATTTTGATTTTGTGCGGATAAGCGTATGTTCGACGAGTGGCTTGGGTGCAGAACGGGCGATAGACGCCATGACCAGATCGCGTTCTTCGTCCGAGTCCACCGGTCCATTGGTCTCGACATCGTCTGGTAGAGGGGCGTTTGCATCGATCGCGGCTCCTGAAAAAGAAAGAAAAAAAAATAAGCATGAGTCAGACTGCGCATAGAGTTCAGGTTGAACTCCTGCAAAATAATGACTTACTTTGCTGCTTGGCCTGGTTCTTTTTCTGATACTGCTGCAACAGCATATCATATGGCAGCGACCGCCCAGGCACAGCTCGCTTAGCACCCATAGAATGACTCTTACAAGTCAAGGAGCGCGCACATTGAGCCCCATTCGGAAGTGTCACACCACACTGCTTCTCGACATCCACGGGACCCTTGGGCTTGGCGGTCTTCGCCTTGGGCTCGTCCTTTTTCTTCTTCTTCTTGGGTTCCTTGTCATCCTCGTCGGCTTTGCGCTTCTTGCCCTTCTTCGTGTCATCCATCATGCCCTTTGCGGCGCTCTTCTTCGCACCTTTCTGGCCCGTGAGCGAATCATCGCCATCAAGTCTGTCTCGAAGATCGTCGTCCTCCCCGTTTTTGGCGCGGTTGGCGGCGTCGCGGGCTTCTTTCTTTCGGCGGGCCTTTTCTTGCTTGGCTTTCAGACAACCTCGGATATGCTCTGTCGCGGTAGCTTTCAAGATCGGACGCTTGCAGTGCTTGCAGATGACCGTTTCGAGAAGATCCTCCTCTCGAGGTTTACCCGTTGGAAACGAGGCGGCGACCTTGCCGTCCAATTTGGGGAGTGGTGAGGAGGTAGGTGAAGAATCGGCCGGACCGTCTTTAGTATCTAAAGCCCGGACATCCCACTTGTAAGGATCGGATCACACGTAGGTATCAGGGTGGAGGAGATGTGCATGTCGTACCATCGGCTTTCTTCTTGGTCGAGGCTTTGGCCGTTTTCCTAACTTTCATCTTGCCGGGTTTAGTATCTTTATCGCTGAATTTATAGCCAGACGCATCAACCAGGCTGCCGTATGCTAGATGAGACGAAAACAAGAACGATCATTAGCATCTTCCCTGTAGAGATAACAGTGATATTAGATTGCCATTCGGCGCCGGTGACCACACGCGCGCGTGGGACCGCCGGTCGCGGATTCCTGGCCCAGTACGAGAATAAGAGCCATGAGCTTACCTCGGCCAGCACTACCGTTGGTCGCCATGGCGGGCGCACAATGTGTTGCTATCCCCTTGAGATAAGTATGCAGTCCCTGCAACGAGCGTAACGAGCAAGTTGATAAAAAGAGAAATATGATGAATGGGGTATTGTAGTCCCGTTGAGTCTCGATATTGGAAGGGACGGGGCTCCGCATCGGGGGCGCGAGTCACGTGCTTATATGAATGGGATGGAAAGTAGGGACATTCCACCAAGGCACGACAGCCCGTCTCATTCAGAGGCCATGACAGTGATTCTTTGCTGATATTTATACATAATTTGCACTGACTCACTTGAATAATCCAAGAGTGAGAATGAAGTCTGAATTCGAGCTATATGCAAAGTAAAGAATGTCGGGGAGACCACTAGACGCAACTCAAAGAAAGCACTAGCAGGGTGCCAGGCGGGCAGGCCTTTATTCTGAATGAGCTTAACCCCTCTGCCGTAGCCACTGGGTCTCCGATGAAACACTGCCAAGCTACCTTAAGTGTATACCAAATGTACCCGGTAAGGACATGCAGAAGCGATAGGAAGCGTATGCCTTGGCGGCTCATGGGAATGTGATTCCCTGGCTGTCCACTTTGCAGCATGTTTGAAGTGACGAAAGGGCCAAATGCTAGTGTACATGAGAATTAAACCCAATCTTATATGCGGGAGAGATCAGTCCTTGAATCTAGCAAAGCAAAGACTACTATTCGTCCCTCCAAATCCAAAGCTGTTGGTCAAGGCGATATCGATATTTCTTGACTGCGCTTCATTCGGTGCATAATTGCAATCAAAGCCGTCTGCCAGACGGGTCAAGTTGATTGTAGGCGGCATCATATTCTAGCTTCTGAATCAGCATGAAGATTGACGGTATAGAGGGATGAGCGATGAGGACATCAACTTACACCACGAATAGCCATGACGGTGAACAAAGCCTCGACTGCACCAGCACCACCGAGCAAATGTCCCACAGCTCCCTTGGTACTACTGACGTTCACGTCGATGGCGCGGTTCTTGCCTTCCGAACCAAGGAGAAGTGTTTTGATTGCTGCATTTTCGGCCGCATCGCCAACAATAGTGGATGTCGCATGGGCGTTGATATAGTCGACCGCCGCCGGTTGGACTTGGGCTTGCTTCAGGGCCTTTTTCATGGCCATATAAGCACCCTCACCGTTCTCTTTTGGCGCGGTGATGTGGTGTGAATCCGCGGAGCATCCGTATCCTTTCAATTCCGCGTAGATGGGAGCTCCTCGACCACGGGCGTGATCGAGTTCCTGCAACGGCGTCAGTTTTTGTGTAAGCACGAGGCCAATCACCAAAGAATTGTTAATCAATTCTGCGAGTGTCAGATTGTGTAAACGCACCTCGAGGACCAATATGGCTGCGCCTTCGCCAACCACAAACCCTTTTCGATCTGCGTCAAACGGTCTTGAAGCATGTTCAGGGTCGTCATTAAAATCTGTAGCTAAGCTGCGAGCGCGAGCAAATCCGCCAATTGCGAGAGGATGAATACATGACTCGCCGCCGCCTGCGACCATGACATCGGCATCACCACAGGCAATAAATCGGGCCGCATCGCCGATAGAATGCGCACCTGTTGTACACGCCGTTGTTGCGGCATGGTTCGGACCCTGACGGTAAAAAGAGGGGAATGGTCGTAAGTGTCTACCATTGCGTGGAAGCGTAAAAGGTGAGGTTCATTGGTAAGTTTGACGTACCATGAATCCATATCGCATGGAGATATGCCCAGCACCAAGATTGATCAACAGTTTAGGAACGAACAACGGGCTGACTTTTTTATACCCCTGTCCAACTTGAGTCAGCCATCCATTCTCTTCCCAAAAGAGTAGATCAGATAGACTCACTCCCTGCTCGTACGCAACGACAGTATCATAAATCTCATCGAAATTGCCAATGCCCGAACCAAGACAAACTCCCTATTCAGAGATATTAGCCACCTTCACTTGAATCTGAGGAAGGCTTTACATACCGTAGCATGCTGTTCCTCTGGCGTCGTGGGCTTCCACCGAGCATCGCTCAGGGCTTCCTCCGCGGCAGCCATTGCGAACTGTGCGAATTTGGCCATAACGCGCTCATCCTGGTATTGTGAGCGGTGTCAGATGTACATGAAATCGATGTTGAGAAGCAAGATATATGCCATGAAACAAGTCTGAGTCCGGCGAGGATGATCCAATACATGCAATGGTCTCTCCTCTGGGTTGAATCATACAATTGCCGTTGACTTACACCTCGATTCATCCATTCTGATACCGTCCAGCCTCCATCTTCCTTTTTCCCCTCCGGCACAACTGCTGCAATCTGTGCTGGAATCTCGCTGAAGCGCTCATCCCGAGAAGCCACATTGACAATGCCACAGTGACCTTCTAATAAACGCTTCCACGTCCGTCGGACTCCTAAACGACAACGGCGAGATATTCAGTCAGTCTGGCTGTCGAACGGGTGAAAATGGCACCTCACAATGACTGTGCCTGAAGAGGCAACAGTCAGAACCACCACCCCTATCAGTCATATGCTCTTCCCATCAGAACCATAATCAGGACGATATACCCATGTGCTCTCTCTGCCCACGGGACCAAGCAGCCCCATCGTGAATCGTTCCCGGATGCCGTCATTGGCTGTCACGACTTTCCTCTTCCGGCATCTCTGCAGAGGTGGAGAGTCCCCGCCGATCCCCAAAAGTGCCGCCCGTGAAGCCGACGGTCGGTGCGAGTCTGGGCTAAGCCAGGCTGGTTCACGGGGGCAGCATTGCTGCGGGGGAGAGAGAGAGGATTGGGAGCGAGTTGCGCCTTTGAATGGTATTCATGGGAAGAAATGCATATGTCGGGGTCACATTGACTCCCTTTGGGTATGGTGGTGTTGGGCCAACTTAGTTTGCAATGATGAATGTGTGCATAGCGAACATGGACAGACTTACCAACGCCGAGAGGTGTGACCGCGCCGAGACCCGTTACGACAACGCGACGCATGGCATTGCACGACAGACAATAACAATTGCTTGGGTAGGCTGAACCACGACTGGTCGGCGACTTAAGGTGCCTCGCCTGTCAAAGTCCGACCGACTGATAAGCTCAACGGGCACGGAGAGTAATGGATCTTGAACGTTCCGTGTTCGCGCCGCAAGAATAAGAGGAGGGGTGGAAAACCGACCCAAAGAAAACTAGAAGTGGAAAAGGGTGACCGAGAAGGGAAAGTCTGCACGATGCGCAGTGGGCTGGAGAAGTATATCGTCAAGTCAAGATCAGAGTAGTCCGCCTACTCACTTCGCGTGAACCTGCTGGATCCATTTGAGTAGACGTGGAAAGTGAAACAGTCTGTTCAGCCAAGACCTTCTCTTTTTTCTTTTCTTTTCTTTTCTTTTCTGATCTGTTCGTCTTTCCCTTTACATCGATTCGAGTTGCAATAACGTGCAATGATGCATGATACCCAGTCGTGGTCCACCAATGGTAATGGATGTCTCCATCCACATCGACCACATCGAGTCTCCAACTTTTGGTCCCGTTGGAGAAGCTCTCGACGACCGAGGCGAAAGCTATTCGGAGCTCTTGTCCTGTAGAGCCGAGTAGAAATCGGTCAACAGTCGACTAGGATACTGTGGAACGTACATAAACCTATAAAAAGTGTTCGATCTTCCAGAATCACCCCCTGCGCTTTCGTCTTTTCTCGATCCAGCACCTGAAAAGTGAATCACTCATGCCTGCTTGGAAGTCTCTTGTAAGCGTGCTGGCGCTGGCCGGCACAGCAGTTTCCTGCGCCCACCACGGAGACACCGAGGTGGTGCCTGAGCATGAGCGCGAAGAGCTGCTGAAGAAGTGGGATCAAGAGGTACGTGAGATGATGGTATGGGATAATCACACACCACCTTATTCCCATGGCTGACCAGAACAACGGGTTCGTCTGCGCTCTAGTGGTCCTTTTCCGGAATCGCCAGCTTCGCGCATCTCCGCACCGTGAAATGTCTCGTCGAACCCAGTGAAAACTACGACATCGCCGTCATTGGCGCTCCCTTCGATACTGCGGTCAGTTACCGACCTGGTGCTCGCTTCGGACCCCGCGCCATTCGCGCCGCCAGCGCTCGTCAAATGAGCGGAACCAGCTACAACACCCGTGCCGGAATCAACCCCTACAAATCATGGGCCAAGATCACCGACTGCGGCGACATTCCCATCACGCCATTTGACAATGGCCTTGCGGAGCGACAGATGTACGAGGCGTTCTTGGAACTGGGGTCGCGCAAGATCGTCAATGCCGCCCCGTCCACCAAGTCGAAGAACAAGAAGGATGTCAGCATCGGCGCGCGTCACCCCAAACTCGTGACTTTGGGTGGAGATCACAGCGTCGCTCTGCCCGCCCTCCGAGCACTGTACCAGATCTACCAAAAGCCCATCACGGTGCTGCACTTCGATGCTCATCTGGACACCTGGAACCCCGTGCGGTACTCAGCCTACTGGCAGAGCGAGCAAACCCAATTCAACCACGGAAGTTTCTTCCACAAAGCCAGCCGCGAGGGTCTGATCTGCAATTCGACCTCCGCGCACGCGGGACTTCGCACTCGCTTGACGGGCGTCGACGATGGGGACTACACCACCCCCGGCCCCGAGCAAGGCTTCATCCGCATCCACGCGGATGACATTGACGAGTTGGGTCCCATGGGAGTCGTGGAGAAGATCATGAGCCGCATCGGGCTGGACCCGGAGCAGCCGGTCTACCTGTCCGTTGATATCGATGTGTTGGATCCATCTACAGCACCGGGAACAGGTACCCCCGAGCCTGGTGGCTGGACGACCCGGGAGTTCATTCGCATCCTGCGTGGCTTGGAACAGTTGAATCTGGTCGGTGCGGATATCGTGGAGGTCTCGCCCGCGTACGACAACAAGGGCGAGACGACTGCCTTGGCCGCGGCGCAGGTCGTCTTTGAGATTATCACCAGTATGGTAAAATCTGGCGTCGATGAGCAGTTGGGTGGATGGTACGGACGTCGTGAGGATGGATCTGGAGGCGTGGGTGTTGTTGAGGAGGCTCCCGCGACTGCTGGCAAGGATGAGCTGTGAGGTCCACAAAAAGCGCGGTTACTTTGGAAGGGGTGACGATGAACCCAACTGGAAGATGCATGTGTATATGAGCTCACGAGATCAGGAACAGAGAATCGGAAGGATGTCAATATTGAATCCAGACTCAACTCCAGAACACTGCAAGTGCGTGAGACAATGGTAGCTTGAGCAAACTCTCATTGAGATCGAAAGCCACCTCTGGTCCGCTCAACAATCAAATAAGACAATTAAAGTGTTGTCCCACATTAAGAGGGAAGATTCTGCAGAAAAAGTACCGTTCGTTGAATTGATCGCTATCCCCGAGTAATACGTGCTTGTCACGAGCCTGGCGCGCGTGACCTCGAGACTCTTTCACGGCCATTGACATTGATCCGAAATCATGGAACGACCTCGACCAAAAGGAGCTAGAATAAATTCCCTGCACGATGGAATTAGAGTCTCACCATCGATTATCATACAAGAGAGACCTTCTCTGACTATAGCTCCGCGGTAGATTTTTCCCCTCGAAAGGACTTTGCCGGGACGTAGGTAGCTGCACAAGCTGACACACGACCTAAATCTCCACAGGGCTGATATAGCCGGACCCATCTTCAACCAAGCTGCCGCCACTTCAATCGAGGGGTGATTATTCTTCATAGTGGCCAAAGTCTGTCCTACGCACCACGATCGCACAGGCGACGCAAACTTGGCAAAGTCTCACATCACAAATGTCAAAGACTCGACATGAGTGACTTACAGTAGTGAAAAAGCACGCAGCAGAATAGAAACTCGGCAGAGGACTGGATCCCAAGTATATAAGTCAATCAATTCAAAAGAACACAGGTAAATAGTCGATTGATGGTCCAACAAGAAAACAAAAATTGTAAATTGTCATCAGCCAATCAGCTCAAAAACACGACGCCCTGACGTCCAACGCCGAGTGAGACGGGAGGGAATGAAGTGAACGAAACTTCGCGGGAGAGGAAAAGATATGAGGTGACTGGAGAGAGTAAAAGCAGAACAACGAGGGGGAATCGAGCTGTGAGCAGGACCGGGGGGGGGGGGGGGGATTGGATCTAAAGATGATCACTGATTCATCTGATCACCGATTTATCTCCCACGTACCTTCTCCTAAGCTTTCATCGTCACTGCCCTGCGTGTGAAAAGCGTCTTGACTAGAGACATCGCTCATGAAATCATCATCCGAATCCATACTGCCGGCCGTGGTCGCGGGCGTCGCGATTCGATTCTTTTTCGAATGCCGACCGTCCACCTTGGTCACACTTTCAACTTCAGAATCTAGCGAGGTGACCGGAGGCAGCTGGGAAGGAGAATTGGAATCAGGTGTTGAATCGGTGGCGGTTTCAGCGCGGGTACAAGCCCTGGTGGCGGCTTTGAGGGAAGACTGGTCGGTGTCCGCAATCGCCGCCTCAGCCGCCTTTCTCTTCCGTGTCAGGCGAGGCGTGGTGAAGAGTGTGGCGGCAACCTTGCCGACAGTAGCAGAGCGGAAAATGAAAAAAGAAGAGAAAAGACAAAAAGGGCGTCAGTGACTGACTACTAGAGTGGAAACTGAGGAGAGAAGGGGATGGAGGCTGCGCAGCCAGAGCCTAGCGAGAGAACAAGGGTCGCCGGTTGGAGATCACAGAGGGAAGAGAGGGGTTCCAGACACAGCGATCGGAGGTGTCACGCCAGCGGGAACGGGCAATGGAGCCACAACGTCACTAAGCCTCTCATTGAGAATGAGAACCCGCTGGACTGGGGGTTCTCCCTCTTGGCGGTGTAAGCCTTCTGGGCAGACTGAAGGCGGTGTATATTTGTCATCGGGCGGAACATATTGAGGGCAATCATGCAGGACTCAGGAGGACTAGGCGGTATCCGCAAGTCCGGAGTTGGCGGAGTATACCATGACAGGTACTATATTTCACAGGAATGACCTGTCGGTATCTATACTATTTGGCTACGCGACCTGGGACCCTGTCTTGACTGCATGAGCTTTGTTGCAACATGTGGGACTCTGGGAAGTACCCCATGATTCACAGTTAGTGGGTGGGATGCCCTTTCAATCCATCTATTTGGGAGAAGTGGTACGGTACATCAGTAAATGCAAAGAAGCCGTTGAATGTTATATACCAGTCAGCATTTTGATATACTGAGTAAAGTACATGTTGTATGGGTATGCTTCCATTTCGTCAACTCATCAGGAATATATGGTATAATCGGTCGACTGGTCTATTCATCATCACTCTCTTCATCCTCGTCCTCATCCTCATCTTCCTCTTCCTCACTGCTCTCTTCTTCAGCATTCGCCAGCCAGTCGACAAATTGCTGTGTCTGGGCGCGAACTGTTCGCATCTCCTCGGTGCTGCTGGATCGCTCATCGTCCCACCACTGCTCGTAGGCCTCTTCGTCCACCAGCTCCAGATCATACAGCTCTTTGGCCGTGAACAGGAGGATACTAGCACCCTTGTTCCGGTGGACGAGGTCCTGCTGCAGCTGGAGCAAGAAGTCCACCTGGTCCTTCTTCTCCTCCTTGTTGCGGTCGAACAGTGTTCGATCCACAACCTCACGGTACTTGGTGAAGACTTCCTTGACAGCTTCGCCGGCACCCTTGCCATTCTCGATCAATTGTTGGATGTACTTCATGAAGGAAGAGACCACCGCCCGGCGGACCTGGACGTCCGAGGCGTTGGCAGTCATACGCAGGCTGACCAATTCCAACTGCACTACGTCGGCAGATGTGCCCTCGCGAAGACTGTCAAACACGCTGACCGAGGCATCGTGGTGGAAATTGTCTTGTTCCTCTCCATCAGAGAAACTGCTCCGTCCAGAGCGCGGCCATGACCCTTCAGAGATCTCAGAGGATAGAGTGGAAATGGAGGCGTTGGACAGGGAGAGACCGGGTATGCGGTACACCAGCCCGGAAGACGCAACGCTCACATCATCATCGTCCTCGTCTTCCTCCTCGCCGGGGATGAATTCGTAGCCCTCGCCGCCTTGTCCGACCACACTAGGATCATTGGGGCCGACGCTGCCATCTGGCCGAGACCGGGTGATGCGCTTACCGCCCTCAATTTTGACACCGTCCGCAATCTTGACTCCGTAAGAGAGAAGAGCGCCCTGCCCGACAGAACAGTTCTTGCCGACAACCACACCGTCAGCAATGATCGCTCCACGAACATCCGAGCCATCACCTATCACCACATTGTCCCAAAGATACGCCCCCTCAAGCTGAACGCTTTTGCCGATCTTGCAATGCCGTCCCAGAATCGTGCTGTGAACAGTGGTTCGGTCGCCGATGCTTGTACCCCGACCAATGACGGTACGGCGTCCGAGGACACAGGAACGCGCCAACGTGACTCCCAGCTCCTGGTATAGATTACCTTTGCGTAGATTGTATGTGTGACCGGGTAGCAGATTGGTATCGGGGCACAATGGGTACGCCCATCGAGAGACGATATCCTTGCTGATAGCATCATACGCCCTCAAGTTTCGTACCCTCGCAGCATAGTCCTCTTGAATGATGTATGTGTGAATGGTCTTGCCGTTCAACTCATAGTCCTTGAGGACACCGTACAAATAGTGTTTTCGAGGGGACTGGTAATCGAAGCTATCAGACCACAGGCTTAGCACGTCTGGGGTGCAAATATCGATGCTGCAATCAATGAGGTCTTGGCGGACATCCAATTCGGAGTGAGACAAGATAATGTCAGAATCAATGTTCAACCGCGCTGGATGCTCATCTGAGTGGTGGTCGATTTCTTCGTAGTGCAGGCAGCGGTCCTTGGTAGGGTCGATCACGAAGACAGGCCAGATGGAGGAGGCTTTGGCACGATGCGTCCGGCCGGCTTCACGGAGAACCATGGTCATGATAGCGTTTTTGTCGGTTTCGCGACGCTTCCTGTGTTGCGACAAGGCGCCCTCGATGGGCATGTTGCTGATGACATCGCCGCTGACAACAATGAAGTCACCTGTGATAAGGTGCTTGCCGTCAAGATCGCGCATGACATCGCCGACAGAAGTAGAGGTGGACTTGAGGAAGGCCAGCTGCTTGAAAGGTGAGGACGGTGCGCGCCATTTTGAGGTGCTGTAGGAGGCCAGGGGTCAGCCATAGCCTCGTCAATCATCACTGGTGAAAGAAGGCGCATACTTGATGTATTTCTCTAGTTGATCCGAGTGGGCACCAGCATAAAGGAACACTTCTTCAACACCAGCATTGGCCAGGAACTCGAGAGTGTATTCGATGAGAGGCGTGTTGGCAAGAGGAAGGAGGCACTATTTTCATAGCAAGAACACAGCAGTCAGTCAGGCCAGATCTGCAGCACAGTGAACGTCGTTCCATGCTTCAACACATACCCTTGGCTTCGTGCGCGTGAAAGGTTCGAATCTGGTCTCAAAGGTATCGGCAAGCACCACAGCCTGTAGAGTATCTTCCACCTCCTCCGCAGTGTTCTTGGGCTTTGCGCCGCCCTTTTGCTTTGCACCCATGTTCAGATGGACTGTAGACAGGTAACAACAAGCTTTCCAGATGAGTCACTTGCTGGAGCTCGGGAGCTTCGACGTGCACAGCTCAAATTGTCTAACAGAGACTGGAAGTAGGCGCCGCAGTCGAGTGCAGAACCAGGACAAAAATGTCGACGAGAATAGCGCAAGGACCACAACGTTCAACTTTCCCAGCCGCGGAACCAAAAACGACGTTTGCTATCAAAGAAGGAGCACAAAAAACCCCGCCAAGCCGGCGACACACCCACCGCGTTGCACTCTTTGCACTGTTTGGTGGCTTTGCACTGACGGGCTGCTGCTCCCTTTTGCATCACGTGAGCCAGCATGGTTGAGCCACACGTGATAAGCCACACACGCAGCCGCAGAGATTCCAGAGAGTCCAGAACCATCAAGGTACCTAGTGAGGGGTCTGGACCAAGGTGGGCTCCGTATCGTCGAATGCAAATCGATCGTGGAAGCTGATCCGGTCTAGACACGAACCTGCGGTCCAGATCTCCCCTTGACGAGGATCTACATAGGCATGGGTTCGTCCGAGCGGCGTTCCTGTGCGGGAACACGGGTATAGTGGGGTATCTGTTTCTCCAAGGGCTTCCTCGAACGTGGGCAGTTTATTTGGGTCCAAAATCTCAGGCTATCGAACACATGGAGGCCCATGAGGATTCGACAAGGCGAATATTGACTCGAATAGTACAGACTACAGACTACAGAGTACTCTCCAGACAAGAATCGTGATCGTGCGCAAGACGATCTGACCACGATGACTTGATGAATAGTCGCTTTCCAACTTAGGCTTCCCGAATCAAGCTACAGCGTCGCCCAACAGGGTCGGGGTATCTTGATAACTCAATTGACACTTCTTCAACTGGTTCATTCGCGATACAGAACCTACGGCTCACGATCAGACGTACTTAGGTAATGGAATGGATGGTGTCAAGTGGTTGACGTTCTTTGGATAGCGGCCACCTGATAAGTGATACAGCAAAGGGTCTCATAGGTCGGCGAAACGCCGATTAAATAGTCCAAATCCGTAGCAACAAATGCGCCATCCCAAAAACTGAGAGTTTCCCTCCCGCGAAAAGCAAGTGACCATGTCTAAGACCCTGAACAGCGCTGGAAGAAGCTGTCACAAAGACAGCTATGAGACAAGCCAAGGAATGCCGAGTGCAAAATGGGAGCAATGTACGGTCAATGACCTCAATATAGACAGTGGGAATCTTGGTATAATGGACAGAAGTGAAACACATAGAAGGGCCGTATGCGGTCGAGCGGGGCCGGAAGCGCAAAAGGGGATTTCAATAGGGGCGGTTGAGCGTCATACTGTAGCTTGCGGACGTTCAACCAGGTCGCCCGGCTTGGACAGCCATCATCGGTTGATTTTGTGAGTACATACGCTGCCGTTTGACATTGGGGTTCTCGGTGGCACTCGACATGTCAGACATTTGCCGACGGTGCTGAGGCCGGGGTGGTCCGCCATTTGAGGGAACGGTAACTCTGGGAGGTTGTGGGTACTGCATGCCGTTTTGATCGACGGCGTACGCCCCCGGCGGCGCGCCGGGACCAGGTACGTACTGACCGGGAACTGCAGACATCGGTTGTGGCACTGAAGGCATGCCATGGAACTGACCCGGTGACTGCCAATTCGTCATCGAGCCGGCCGGAGATTGGCCGGGGGAGCTATTGTCCTCCTTGATGGACTGGGTGGCCGAAGGCTGAACGGCCATCGCACTAGGCGCTGGCGCTGGCGTGGCTTCGATGGGCTGCGCCATCGTTTTAAGGTGAACCAAATGTTTCTCGAGCATGCCGAGAAGACTTTTGCGAGTGAAAGGTTTCGGTAGGACATCGTCCATGCCTTTGTACTCGTATTAGTCCAGGGACGAGGTCATTGTCATTCTGAATCAAACTGGGTGAAACCGTCGCTTACCGTTCTGGAAATAGAGTTGAATATCATCGCTTCGAATGTTGGAGGTCATGGCAATGATGGGAGTTCGGTCAAACTGGCGGATGAGGTGACAGGCGGATACACCGTCGAGATTTGGCATAATGATATCCATCAGGATGAGATCGTACTTGGAGCCGGCCTGCATCTTGTTGACAGCTTCGAGGCCGTCAAACTACAAAAACCAAAACCCGATCAGTAAGCATTCGTCTGCTAGGTCATGCGGCAAACTCCACCCCTTCGCAGAGGGAATTGCTGACTTACAGCAGTATCGACGACACAGTTGAAGGAATACAGGAATTTGCCACCAATCTGTCGACACGTCGCATCGTCCTCCACGAGCAAGATTTGAGGGCTGCGCATCCAGCCCGGATCGACGTTGGTCGTCTTCTTGCGATTGCCGTTGTCTTGGAACCGTTGCGCATCGTTGGGATCCACATCTGGTTTGGCGGGCATAGGATACGGCACATTGTTGACATGTTGGCTGTACATCGGGTCAATGCCATTGGTGGCCCCAACGGGGTATACCACCTGTTCCAGGTCTGCACTCATCTTGGGATATGCCATGGCGGCGGCATTAGGGGGTGCCGTCGTTTCCGACCGAGAAACGGGCGCGACACCGTTGCGACCCGAAGGGTCCATGGGCGGCGCGGCCACTGGAACCGCAGCCTTGGAGGCATCGTTGGCTGCAGGGTCGATCGCCGCCATGTCGAATTGCATCTCGGAGTTCATGTCGCTCAACAATTTGGACGCCTGCTGCAGGGGAGAGGATGGCGCGTCATCCATCGCGCCGACCTGGCCAGGACTGACGCCGGCGCCGCCTTGCGCTTGGAACGAGAGGGCCTTGTTGTCTCGTCGCTGGCGCGCATCGACTGAGAGCAGGTAGGTCATGAGTTGGTGAATGACGTTTTCGTGGTTCAAGACCGTTTTCTGGACGCGCATTGATTCCTGCAGCATGAGTTGATGATCGACGGTGAGTTGCGCATATCGATCTGAGAGATGCTGTATTTGTTGTTGCTGGGCGACAATCTGCTGGTTAAGTAGATCGATCTGTTGAGTTGGGGCCGCCTCATCGGTCGGCTGGGTTTGCTTGCGAGGCGCAGGAGCTTTGCGACGGATGTTGTCTAGGGAGTCCTTGCTATTGGCTCGGAACTCGGGATGTTTGAATTCCCAGGCCTGTGAATAGATCCGAAGAGAGTCAAGCGTCAGAGTTCCGGTCGTCACGGGCATCACACAAGGAAAAAAAGAAAAGACACCGAGCAACAGGGTATCGCATAGGATCGAGCGGGAGAGGGAGTCGCCGGCTGTGGACCGGCGAAACCTGGGGGGGGGGTGTCATCTCACATTCTGCCCATACGGCGACTGCCCGTTCTCTTCGTTGTTTTGGCGGACCTTGTGGAAGTCATATTTGTTGAGTTGGCGCACAAAACTCGCAAAGTTGCTGTGCTTGAAGTGTTTCGGCAGGATGGTCTTGGTGAATTTCTCACACTAGCATTGTCGGCGCCGGATCAGTACGTGGGGAGCGACGCGATCATGACCGCGGCCACGGGCGGACGTGCCGGATGGGAATGGACTGTACCTCGAGAACCACAAAACTATCACCTTCATCGCCCCAGCGTACAATTGATGCATAGGAAGGGTCCTCCAGCATCCTATCGACAGTGTTAGTCCAGGAGTCGGGAGATGCATTGTCGTCAGTGCGCGACAATCATGGGTTGTTTGTGGCGGACTAGGCGGATGGCGGCGCATTCAGACTCGAGGTCGAGGGGCCGAGCAGCGGCGGTGATGGTGGTGCAGGTCAAAAAGAGAGAGGAGAGAGAGAGAGAAAGAAAGGAAGGGGGAGAGAGATGACCGAGCGGACTCACTTGTACAGTTTGCGAACCTATCCATGGGGAGTGATCGTGTTAGTTTCGACAGCGATGTGAAGAAAAAGGCAAACGATCCAGCAAAGATCTGGACAGCGATCGCCGACAGCAGCGCCGGGGAGCAGAAGCTTTTCACGTACAAAATCGCTGGAGTTCCCAGCGGGGGCGGAATTCGACGAGGTCTGGCCACCCTCCATGCTGGGCTAGACGGGTCGCGACCGGTCGAACGAGCAGCAGGCTGGACCCGGCGGGCTGGCGGGTATACGGAGGGTAATAAGCAATGCGAAAAGCCAGCAGACCCAAGAAAGAACCAGGGAACCTCTACGGCATCCGACGCGACGGAGGGCGACAACGAAGGTGCAGGCTTTCAAAGCCGGGCCGCGACACGGGGATGGGGGAAGGCGCCTCGCGCGGTGCAAGGGTGGGTGGGGGTGGAGGGGGATTTCGAGGAAAGAGAATGAAGGAAATGGGAGAAAAGGCAGGAGGTGGAATAATAATTTCTCAGGCCAGGAGAAGCGAACGGGTAAGGAACCGTCCCGTTTGGGGGATGACTACGACAAGGAACTTGGGGGGTTTGGAGGGAGAGAAAGTCAGAGAGTCAGGGTTGGGCACGAGGGGCTGCTAAAGACTGCGACTTCATCGAGAACAATGGACA